>JAODAL010012214.1:0-96376 GCA_025379985.1 Phyllomedusa bahiana | reverse complement strand
CCCCCAAAAGAGGTGTGGCACTTGCCATCGGTGCGGTTGTGACTTTAATGAGTTTCACTTGTGCTTGCTGCGGAACTCGGGAAATTTGCAGGAATGAACCACGTTGTTGAATTATATCCATGTAGTAATCTTGCAGAAAACTGGTGTTCCCTTTCTGATCACTTCTATTTTGGGCTGAATGGGTAAATCTTCCTATTTGCCCTTTTTTCCTGCTCTGAATCTGTGAGGGTATGTTCACACAGAACAGCCGCAAATTTTGGCGCACATTTCCCCCCGTATTGCGCTTTATACGTGGCAAAATGCGCGGCGCAATTACGGTAATTCATATCTCTCATAGAGGGCTATGGATTACGTGTCGTCTCACCTCTCGTACAATACGATCGTATTGTACGAGAGGTGAGAACTGACATGTCAGTTGTTAGCGGCGATTACACGTCACTGACAATGCATGTCTATGGGGCCGGCACACAGCCAGCCCCCCGTGCTTTGGAGTTACGCGCTGATCAGCACGTGGTACCAAAACACATGGCGTATTGCGGCACGTACTATATGCACCGCAATAAGCCATGTGAACATACCTTGACTATGCAGGGAAAAATGCCGATGGGAATACCCCTTTAACCAATGTTATAGTCTTAACAATCCCAAGTGCTTATTGCTGACAGGACAGCAAAGTATTGCCTGTAGCCGGTTGTCTTGGTGTATGTTCACATAGCATTTGTTAAATAAGCTTTACTCACCGAAAAACGGACCCCAGAACGTATTTAACAATGTTAAAGTGTGATTACATTGATTTCAATGTAAAATATATATTGTCGTTCAGACGATACGCGTTTTACGATTGTTTTTGCATTGCGTAAAACAGATGCATTCAAAGAATTGACCTGTCGATTTTTTTTTTTTTTTTTTTTTATCCGTTTTACGCATTGAAAAGCCATAGAAACAATAAGGATACGTTTTCGCAGTCCAGAAAACCTTTTAAAAAATGGACCACACTTTGTGGTACGTTTTTCGATGCATTTAACGTAATACATTTTGACATATTGCAAAGACGTATCCAAGACGCCATCTGCACATACCTTTTAGGCCCAGTTCCATTTGGATGCTTTGGTGCAGAATATGGAAATAAAAATTAGCACAGCATGTTAAAATAATGGCCACCACCATGGAAACCCAACAGACTCTATTGTAGCCAATGTGGTCAGTTGGGTGCCGTTGGTAACCATTTTGGCCATTATTTAAAGGACTTGGTGCCACCTCTAAAATTTAAGTCCATACTGACAATTTGTACACAAGTAATTTCTTTTCATGGCCTGTTTATAAGCTCCCAGAGTGAATAATCGTGAATATCAATAGGATTGTTGATTTATTGCAAGTGTATAGGAGTAACTGGAAGCATGGTAGCACTGTACCACAAACAATGCAAAAAAAAAAAAAAAAAAAACACAACACAATGTAAATGTTCCCACCTGGTATTTTTTTTTTTTTTTTTTTAAACGGACGCAAAATAAAAAAGGCTATTTCACTGCTTTCAGCATGTGGATTCCACTTCATTTTAGGATGCAGATTAACCCTATTATGATGCTGAATACATGTAAAGAAAAAAAATTGAGCCAGTCTTTATTTTTTTTTTTGTTCTTCCCATAACACATCATGTGGCATGGGGGGAAAAAAGGGCACCATGTGCACCAATGGTAACTCTTTCACAGCAATGGGATACTTTTATTGTGCGTTTTAATGCATCAAAGAGCATGTGAAAAAAAGGCTTTGCAAAAGTTGTGGAAAAGCACAAGCATATTTTGATACAGTTTTTCAAATCGCATCCAGAAATGAATCTAGTAGGGAGTAAAAGTTTGGTTTTGCATCAAGAAATTGCATGAAAAGCAAGGAGCAATGGCTTTTTTCTGAAATATGATCTGTGTAAAATCGCCCATTTAGGCCTTCCTTTACACACTTTTTTTTTTTCATGCCACTTGTTTCTCTGTGTGGTTTTCGTCGCTTTTTTCTTACAAAATATTTTGAGTAGGAACATGGATTTTTTTTTTTTTTTTGTGTGGATTTTTTTTGTATTTTCCCAAAACTAATCATGTAATTCCTAGATTAGTGGGTTGCAAAAGTATTAATACCCCTGAACTTTTCCTCATTTTGAAACATATTGGCCACAAATTTAAATGTCTTTACTAGTATGTTATGTGATAAAGGAACACAAAGTAGCAAGTATTTGAAGTGTAAAGTAAATATGTGCTGTTCCACATTTTTGCAAATTAGAAAATGAAAAATGTGGCGAGCATGTATGCAGTCCCCTGTACTTTGATACCTCTAAATTAAATCCATTGTGACCAATTGCCTAATTCGTAAATAGATATAGATTCTATGTAATTTATTTCATCAGTATAACTGCAGCTGTTTTGTGAAGGCCTCAGAGATTGGTTAGAGAACATAAGTGAACAAACGGCATCAAAACACCAAGGGACATACCAGACCGTTTTGGGATAAAGTTGTGGCAAAGTGTATTGCAGGGTTATTTATTTATTTTTAAATAACCCAAGATTTGAACATCTCATTGAGCACTCTTCAATCCATCATCCATAAATGAAACGAGTATGGTACAGCTTCTAACCTACCAAGACATGGCTGTCTACATAAACTGACAGCCCAAACAAGGAGAGCACTAATTAAAGAGGCAGCCAAGAGACCAGTGGTCACTCTGGAGGAGCTGCAAAGATCCAGCAGCTCAGGTGGAACAATCTGTCCACAGGACAACTAAGGCCGTGTTCACACGGCTTATTGCCGACGGATTTGTGAGCCGTATTGAGCTCACAAATCCGCCGTGAATAAGGGGGGGTGGACGGTGGGGCCGGAGCGCAGCGGGGGCGCCGCTCCCGGCCCCATAGACAATGCATTGTTTACGGCGCGTACGCGCCGTAAATAATGTGCATGTCAGTTTCTCCCCGCCCGGCGGATTCGCCGAGCGGGTAGGAGCGACGGAATCCACTGTTCTCTGAGAGCAGTGGATTACCGTAATGACAGGGACGGATTGGTGCCGTACTGCAGCGCAAATCCGGCGCGGAGTACGGCGCCAATCCGTGCCCAAATAAGCCGTGTGAACGAGGCCTTATAGTCGTGTACTCCACAGCAAGGATGTGGAAGAAGGTGCTCTGATCAGATGACCCCAAAATTTAAGTTTTTGGCCTAAATGCCAAATGCTAGGTGTTGAGGAAAGCCAACACTGGAATGGTTTAAATCCAAGCATATTCTTGTGTTACATTGGCCTGGTCCCAGTCCAGACCTTAATCCCATTGAGAATCTGTGGAAGGATTTGAATATTGCTGTTCACAAACGTTCACCGACCAATATGACTGAGCTCGAGCTATTCTGCCAAGGAGAATGGACAAAAAAATCCAGCCTCTCTGTACAAAGCTGGTAGTGCAGCTAATGGTGGTCCTACAAAGTACTGCCTCAAGGGGGCTGAAATATATAGCCAACCATACTTTTCAGTTTTTCAATTGGCAAATGTTTGTTAAATTATGTAGATTTTTCTTTACACTACACAAATACTTGCTACTTTGTGTTGCTCAATCACATAAAATACTGATAGGACTCCTTAGGAGACAACGGGAGTCCTCATTAACCCACCCACATACAGTGATTGACAGCTTTATTTTTGCATCATTGTGTATACAGAGCAAACTGTCCATCACTGCATGTGGGAGGGCTTAAACAGTAGTTTGTTTGATTTTTTTTTTTCCACAGCTCTTCTCCATCATATAACCCTATATATTATAATACAGCTCAGCTCCTCTCCCTCTATCATATAACCCTATATAACACAGAGCTCAGCTCCTCTCCCTCTGTCACCTCTCAGCTAATAGAGCATAAACCACCCGACAGGTTCCCTTTAAGTTTGTGGCTGTAACTGGTAGTAACCCCCAGAGCAGATAAACAGAACAGGGAAAACAGATTGTGAGCCCTGACGACTGGCCCCCGAAAACTGTCCCTGCCTACTTGCCCGCTTGACCCTAGGTGGTTGGCAGCAACTGGACTATGTGAATACACAGGACGGACAATACAAAAATGGTGGTTTCGGACAAACCGTATCAAAAACCAGAGGGAGCAATGCAGTACAGAAACGGCTTGCAGAAAGAGTCAAAAGAGAAGCACTAGAATTCAGAAACCAACCAGGCAAAGTTAAAGCACATCAGTTCAGCAAAAACTATAACAAGCAAAGAACTCCTGGCAGGAGGGGTTTTAGATAGGAAGTCAGGGACCCAGTCCAGAGGGTGATTGGGCCGGCTCCCTGACATCCAGAACATGGCCTGAGAGACAGGCGTCAATCAACCCTCATCACAATAACCTGCAGCAGATGGGTCTGACAGGAAACCTGTCAATCACAATTGCGTGGTCAGAGAACTCTAGAGCCATGTTCAGACTGGTGCCAGACATTATGCAAAAGATACAAAAAATGATTAACTGCACATCGTCTGCTGTACCTTACGGACAGAGGATGTCACAGAGGCCCTAACAGGCACAGATGTGACAGTAACATTTAAAAATAAGGAACCGTTCAATGGGTATGAATACTTTTGCAACCAACTGTACCTGATTTTAATTATTTCTCGATTTGCCATGTAAAAACTGACAGAAAAAAATGCAACAAATAATATTCAACATGCATTTATACATTTATTGTTTTTTAAGCACAAAAAACAATGGAGATCTGTGGAAGGGAAACATAAAAAACTGACCAAAAAGGTCTATGATGAAAATGCCACTAATCCTGATAAATAAAAAGTGCCAGATAAAATCTGCACTATAAATGTAACTTTCTTTCCTCATCAAAACCACTATGAGTGGCACCAGCCTTAGGCCCCGTTCACCACGGGTTAATTCACGCCGGATTTGGGGAGCCCCGGTATTGGCGCTCGCAATTCCGGCGTGAATAAGGGGCGGGGGGGCGGCCCGCCGGCCCCAATAGACATTTTATTCCCGGCGTCCGCGCCGTAAATAATGTGCAATGTCACTTTCTCCCCCTGCGGGGGATTCGCCGAGCGGGGAGGAGCGACGGAATCCACTGTTCTCTATGAGAGCAGTGGATTACCGTAATTACTGCGACGGATTGGCGGCGTACTGCAGCGCAAATCCGACGCGCAGTACGGCACCAATCCGCGCCGAAATAAGCCGTGTGAACACGGCCTTAGGGTGCGTTCACACAGCAGTGGACAAATACCAAGTCGGTTTACCCGTCCGGTTTTGTCCGGTTTTGGCGGCCGTCCCCCCCGGCCGCGGGGGAGGGGTGCGCGGCTTTTCTCCACGATGAGCGAGAAGAGCCCCCCCCCTCCCATTGAAGGTGTTCATAATCGTCCCGGAAACCGCCGGGCGGAAAACCCGTGCAGTGGGGACTGCTGCATGGGTTTTCCATAGAACACAATTGTGCTCATTTTCGGCTGATTTTTCAGGCGGGCTGCAAAACCGCAAACCGGCCGAAAATCCGTGCCATGGGGACATGCCCTTAGACTCCTTTTATTACGATCAGTGGAGTGGCCACTTAAAGATTACACACGCATCTGTAAAGATGTTTGTCTCAATTCCTAGGCTCTAGCAATTTAGAGTACTAAATGAGCACTATATTGCAATAATCTAGCCTCACTTCAAATACAGATCCACTTCAACATGCTAAGAGAATTCCAGATCAGATGTTTGGCATTAAGGAAAAAAAAAATCAAGGAGCAGAGGTCATCTCCCCAAAGAGGGGTGTGTTAGGACTTTTGAAAGGCGGATGTTGGCGCTGTCACTTCTGGTACCCATTGTACGGATTACTGAAGCAGAAATTGACACTGACCGTAGAGGAGACTATAAAAATGATCTGGCTAAAAGCAAGAAGGATTTCCCCAGTGACTGTGCAAGGACATTTAATTCTGAAGATGGTCTTATTTTTAACCTTTCCATTGCTTGGAATATGTTCTTACTATTCCTGTGTGTAGATATGCTAATTTAATAATAGATTTCCATGCTCTCCAGTTAATAATTAGATTTTTGGAAATTTTCAGCCTTTCTAGCTGGATTTTGAAAGATAAAATTCTTATAGTGAATTTATTTCCAGGCTACTTATCCACCACAAATCTGTTATGTACAATAGAATAGGCTTTGGTGACTGTTTAGGTATTTTTGTATAAAGGGGGATTGCTTTTTGATTCTCAGACCATCTATTAGTATTTCGTAACTATTAAGGCTACTTTTGATTTTTAACAAATTACCTTCTGGCTGTGAGTGGTAAAAAAGAAAAAAAACATAAAGTGGTTGTCCATTAAGTTACAAACAGACTGTGATGGTTAGCAGCGTTTAAAAACGTTAATAAAAAACCAAGGCCCCGGGCACCGGCTTATTTTTGCCGCGGATTGGCCCCGTAAATGTGCCCCGGGTTTTTGCCGGCGTACGGCCCAAATCCGCCCCAGCCATTACTAATCCACAGCTCTCAAGAGAACATGATTTCCGTCGCCCCTCCCCGCTCGGGGGAATCCGCCGGGGGGAAAAAGGGGACAGCCCCATTACCCAGGGGCAATACGCCCGTGGTTAATAAATCAGGGGCCGGGGGGAGCGGGGCCCCCCCCCCGCCCCGGCCCCGCCCCGTCCCGCCCCTTATTACGGATTCGCTCACAAATCCGTGGGGGAAAAGCCTTGTGAACACGGCCAAAGGGATGTTTGTTTACACCCCGTTATTTGTACTTAAAAGGGGGGTTTCTCCTACAAAGAATACTTTCAAATGAGGGAAACAAAATAAAGACATTTCCAAATTTTGCTTGTTCCTCTGTTTTTCCCTAAAGAATCAAGTGAATTTTAATTACCCCATGGCTATTTCGTTCCCTCAGTAACTGACCAAACAAATTCCGGGGGTTGTTGTTAAATGAAAAACAAGAGTGGTCATCACACGGTCAGCATGCAGTCATGTCCGGGCTGCAGACAGTAAAAAGCTTGATTTATCTCAAGTAAACGCTCTAAAAATTGGGGCTTTTTTTTTGGGGGAACAGATAAAAGTCCTTAAAGTAGTTTGAGAAGATAATCTAATCTAATTAGCACTGAAAGCACAACTGAGCTGTACAAGCATGGAGCTTAGCAAATTAGTAAAACCCAGGAAGTGACAGAGAATTTCTTTCATGCTTTCTTTGAAAACCCCGGGGGGAAAAACAACTCCTTTAATACGCGGGGAGAGTGCACCTAATTTCGGTAATCCCTGCCTCAAATTCCCCCCCCGTGTGTAAAATACGATTGTACTGTACGCGCAGGGAAATAAGTGACATGTCAATACGTTCCCCCGAGAATTGCATGCAATGGGACCCGGGCTGCCCCCCCTCCTTTCCCCCCCCTCCCCTCTTCGGGAGTAGCGTTGTGTTGCGGCGCGTGCTGTACGGCCGAATTTAGGGGGGGGGGAAAAAAAGGGGTTTTTATAAAATTTTTTTTTATTTAAAATTTTAAAACAGTATTTGAATATATGAAATTAAATTTATATTTTAGATATTTTGTATGGGTTTGATAGTTTAGGTTGTATAGTAAGACCTTTTCATCTCTCCCGTTTCTGCCCCAATGGTCATAAAAACGACCTGGTTTCTCACAGCTATCACTGCAGGCCAGTTAGTCAGTAAAACAGGCCCCAAATCATAAATGAAACCCAAGAAAAAAGGACTAAGGGAAGATGGGAACAAAGTAGTGGGGGACATCCCCTTTTAAAACCCTGTAAAAAAGGGCGTGCTGCTGCTATTGTTTCCCCTGTGTTGTAATTTTTTCATTGGCATACCATACCAGCCCCCTCCTTAAACTACGGGGGTGCCCGTTGTTGCTATACACACGTGGAAATCCCTAAGAAGATTTATGCTATCTATATACATAAAAAAAATTTTAGACTCTCGGTTCCTTTTTTTCAAAATAAAGGGAACCGGGGAGTCTCAAAATTTTTTCGTTTTCTGCTTTGTCCCCCAAAAATATCTTCAATAGCATCTTGTTTTCCACTTGCAAAAATCCTCTATATTTTGCAAAAAATCATCTCTATTTTCCATTATATTGGTCACCGGTGCACAATCCAAAAAATAACTTTTTTTTGATCCAGGTAAACTTACACGTCACAACTAAAATCGTAAGAGCTGCCCCAACGTTTTCCGCAGGCCCTTTATCAAGGGTGTCTCTTACATATGTCCATAATGAAAGTACCAGGATTTTGTAATGTTGTAATGTCTACCCGAATCAAAAACTGTTTTGTTTTCTTTATTCTGCACTGTGACCAATAAATTGGAAAATAAAGATGATTTTATTTGTATAGTGGAAATCTAAGTGAAAATTGAAGATAAAAATTTCTGTTCAGGGGTTAGTGTACTTCACCCAATCCGGGCCCCACAGTCATGTGCCGCCTATACAAAAAGGCCAATGCGTACGAATGTCAGTGACTGGGGAACGGATGCATTTTTGGGGCAGGGCGGTGCAGGACGGGAGCGGGTGAGTTAGAAAACCCTGTCCAAGTCTTTTCCCCGGGTGAGGAACAAAAAGGTTGTCAGACCTGTGTTTCCAGCCCCGTGTCCCTTATTCTGAACTGCTGTATTTCGTGTATTTTAATGCTCAAATCTCAGTTTTAGGCAGAAGAGTCATTCGAAGAGCCCTTTCAAGTGTCAGTTGTTTTCAAACCCTGCCACCGAGCTAGCCCCCCCCCACCAATGAAAAACCTTTTAATTCGAATAGGTAAAAAACATTGAAAAACTGTAAAGGGGCGGAGCTAGCCTTTGGGGGGTGAGCTAACACCTCTCATGAAAAATTTTGGGGGGTAAATGCTCTAAAACGCTGCATCTACAGAATAAGGGACACAGTGCGGGAAACGCGGGGTCTGTCACTAGCTTGTGCTGTCCTCAGCAAGGTGGGCATAAACTGTGTGACAGGTTCCCTTTAAGGCTCTTTTCAGTTTTTTTAGCCCTTCTCCCATCCAGTTTTGTTTTTGAATTAACTTTCCTGTAAAGTCGTCACCACTCCAATGTTCCCCCCACACAAATTTTGTCATGCCATCTTCCAGGGTCTCCGCTTGTATTCTGGATTGACCAGGGGAGGCCAATGATTTCTGCAAGCCCCTTTTTTTAAAAGTCCCCTTTTAAAAAGGGGTTGCTCACATTAGGATTGCTTTTTATTTTAAAGTCTTACAAAAACCAAGTCACTTGCAATATATTCCCTTAACAGTGTCCTCCCTTTTTCTGAGATACCCCTTTTTAGACCCATCAGCTCCTCGGGTTTGGGCTATAGCTACAGCCTGTTTTGATCTTCCCTGATAGGCTGCCAGCACGGTTGCTATGCTACGCCGGCTTCTACTCAGCCCAGAAAACCATAAACACGCCCTGAATTCAAAGCGAGCCAAGAAAACGGGCGAGGGGAAGATGAATCGTGTAGTGACAAACCCTTTAAAAGGGTTTTTCGGGAGGCTTGTGGTGGGGTAATGGGTACATTTTGTAACATATGAAACCATACAGTTAAAGTAATTTTAATGAGTAGATATATTCTAAAACCGTGCTTGTTGATAAATAATCTCTGTCTGCAGTGCTTCCCCTCGTGTTAATGGGATGTGGTTTTTATAGATAATTGAACCGTGAAGAGTAAGGTAAATGAGAGCTGCTCTACTTGCTATATTGCATTTTGTGCCGTAAAGGCAAAAATTGACTGTGGGCCCTACATGAGGGTAAATTTCAGGTTAATTCAGATCTATCTGGATGTGGTGTATTTTTATTTTTTTAATTTTGGAGGAAATCTCAACAGACTTGAGGAACGGGTAAACTCCATATAGATGTTCATGACTATGTTCTAAAGCAGGGGTTTCAAACGCGCAGGCACGGGGGTTTGAGCCCCCGAGGCTTTAAAGTGGCGTGTGAATTAATCCTCAGGAAAAACTGGAAACCTCTGTAATTTTCCGGGGCTGGAATTATTTATTTCTTGGCTGTTTAACCTCCCAGATTGATAGTGAAGGGGGTTCCCCGTCCTCCACACCCCTCGGCAATTGCGGGTTTTTGATGGCTGCCATGACAGCTGGAGGCCTAATGACGGCCTCTGTTCTGTGTGACACAGGCCTTGACAAGAGGCATAATACATTTCAAACATCCTAAACATAATTACACCGGCCAGTTCAAAATTGGGACCAAAAAAAAAAAAAAAAAAAAAAAAGTTAACACACACACCGCTCTATCTCCAGTATAACTGCTGATCAGGCGAAAAATTAAATATGTACACATATCTTGCATCGTCGCCTGGGCAATATTTTTATTTAAAATTTAATTTTTAAAGAGATGGTTTTCCCCTCGACTTCAAATTTTTTTCTGTGTAAGCCTTTACTTTGGGCGATTTTTAGAACCCCTAGTCTTAAAAAGGAAATTCGAGCTACCTAAACATGTGCTTAATAGCCAGGTTTAAGTAGATCACTATATCTTTGTTTGTTTTCTCGATCCCTCGAAGTTACACCATAAGTCCATCAGTCAGAGAGCTACTTTGTGACTCTTGGGGCTCGTCCCCATGGCACGGGTTTGCAGATGGTTTTTCAGGCGGTTCTCGGTTTTTGAAAAATCGCAAAAACCGGATGACAACTTTTACAGGACCCCCCTACGGGAAAAACCCGCAGTGGGCCCCATGCCGAGTTTTCCCCCCGGCGGGTTTTTTCAGACCCCCGGGGGTCGGAAACATTGACATGTTCATTCTTCCAACCGGTTTTCGAACCGAATAAAAAAATTCAAAGGGGGGGCAACGCGGAGAAAAGCTGTCCCCCTGCGGCCGTGTGCACGGCCCAAAGGCAGTACAAACCGACCGGTAATTGTCCTGTGCCTTGTGGGGACGCAGCCTTAATAATGTTCTTGTGTTATGAGTTTTTATGTTTTGTGACTCTATGCAAGATCCCTTTTGCCCTGCAAAGACTTCAATGTTAGTGATGGAGGTAAAAGCCTAGAAACCAGGTGGGTGCCAACATTTTCCAGCTTTTGTCTCGAATGTCCTTCTTATACAGATGGGAAGTGTCATTGTGATATAAATTTTAGGCACATAATTCCCTACCCTTGGCAATTATCTTGATGCAAATTGGCCTGATATTCAAAGGGGTCAACCTTTGTAGGGCACGCTTTTAAAATGGAAAAATTCTGAGAGTACGGACTATTCAAGAAGTGTTCCACTGGTGATCCAGCAAGCCCACGGCTTGGCTAACCACAAATTCTATTGCCAGATCATCCCAAAGTATTTGACAACTTTTATAAACATCTTATTTGTATTTACATCACTTTTTTCATACCTTTCTGTACATATTTTATTTTATTCTGCAGCTCTGCAAATTGGCTGAATCTTGAATGAGATTTGTATTTCTGCATTTTTTTCTTTTTTTTTTTTCAGTATTGATTGGAAGAAGGTGTGCACTCCAAGGTATATGGGGTTATAGGTGCTTCACTGGGTGTACAACAGTCCCTACTGCATATAATGAAGTCCGGACCAATCTACTATTGGCAAACACATAGAGAAAGGATAGTACAGCTATTGTTGCTCGCTATCGAAACGTTCTGTACTCTCATGATCTGCATTGCGTCAACTCTATTGTTGTGCTTGCGGTTATACAAGCGCCAAATAACTATTTTTTCCCTTTTTGGGGTGGTTTTTTTTTGTTTTTTTACCAAATGATTTTGGAGTACTTAAACTATTTTTTTGCCAGACCCCTAATACCAATTCGGGGGGTTCTTACCTTATTCAAGCCGTATTGCGGAACGGTTTTTCGCCTGGAATTACGGCTTAATAAGGGGGGGGGCAGGGGCGCAGCCCCCCGGGCCCTATAACTTTCAATTACCCCGGGTGTGTATTACCCCGGGATAATGAACATTATTTCCCCCCCCCGGGCGGATTCGCCGATGAGGGGGGAAGACTGAATCCACATTCTTGAAAAACGTGGATTACCGTACTGGCGGGAGGGATTCCAGGCAGTGCGGCGCTAATACGGCGGGAAATCCGTCTAAAAAAACCGTTGGGGCCCTTTAAAAGGGGTAGCTAACATTTGCTGAAAACTTTTTGTCCTGTTGGCTTCATTGTTTCACCCACACCTCTGCACTAACTTGTACGTTGGTTATAAACCTAAGAACACATCTTCTCATTGGGCTTTTCAAACCCCAATTGCTAACCCCCCCAAACAACATACAACTTCCGTTTTTCCCAACACTAGGGCCCTCACAGGCACTTATATGTATATAAATGTACCGTCAGGGTGGCGGGGTCACCCAACTTTTATGTAAACCATCTCCTATTTATGTAACATGGCGGGGCCTTTTGGAAATGGCACTTTTAAACCCTTGGGTATGTTCACACCGCAGTAATTGCGGACGTATTTCGCCCCGCAATTACGTATGTTACAGGGGGCCAGCCCGCCGGCCCCCAAAAACCTCTTCTCGGGGGCAAATTACGCCTGAATAATTGACGTCACTTTCCTCCCCCCGTTGTATTGTGCGAGCAAAAAAGGGGGAGACGTAATCCCATAGCTCCTAGAGAACTATGGATTACTGTACTGACTGGGACGTTTCTTGCCCTGTATATCGTGCACTACAGCGTGAAATACAGGGAGAGATATGCCCCATATTAAGCCGTGTGAACATAGCCTTTGTCTCACCCATACACCCTAATAGATTGTAAGCTCTCGTGAGCAGGGTCCTCACACCTTGTGTCTCATCTGTAAGTTCTTTTAATGTGTAAAGTCTGTATGTTTACCCTCTAAATTGTAAAGTGCTGCGGAATATGTTGGCGCTATATAAATATTATTATTATTACTACTTTAAAGAAGGGGTTGTTGGGTGAATCAAAAATAAGATTTTGAATTGGCTTGCCAGAGTCCTCTCCATGTGATGATTTCGGTGCTAATTTCGGCACCTGCTGTGCTGCATGTAGCCTCCTTTCTGTCTTTTGCAGCCAAGAAGCAGCATTTCTTAATTTTAAGGCGGTTTTCTCACCACATTTATTACTTACCTTTGTCTACAAGTTTAAATCTAAAGACTATCACCAAATACGTTGTTGTGGATTTTATCTACTGCTTGTGTACACAAGTTTCTCTAGGTTACCAACCACCACTCTCTCCTCTCCTTGGTCCAGCTGCCCTGTTTAACGCAGGTGATGTCACTTCTTGATGAGTGTTCTCTCCAGCATAAGAGCTTGTTTACATGACTTACTGACAAACTTGAACCCTTTAGAGCTTTGTGGTCTTGTATACTACAGTCTGCAAACCTCTTGCACTCATGTCCCAAGCATACCAGCTCTGCTATTCCCAGCTGATTCTGTTACAATCACTGCTGTAGAGCCACCCACAGCCTGATCAGGAAATGAGTCTGAAGCTGGCTGTGGCTCTGTGAAATGGCATGGTGAGAAAACCCCTTTAAAAGATATTTACCTTTGCTTTGTAACACTCAGGAGTGGTATCACTTCTTTTTATTTTAGAACGGTCATGGCCACCTGACTGGTACCTGACCTGGCTGATGCATAGCATTCTCCTTGATGTCTCCAGCATCGTTGGTGACCATCATTTTCTGCTCTGATTGAATCGATTTTCATCACTGAAGAGCACTGAGGATCACTAGTGCCTTTCCCAAATAAAAGCCCCCCCCCCCATGCAAGATGATGATGCTTGTGTCTGGTGGTGTGGTCAGGTACCCTTGCGAGTCATCTAGCACACAAGCCACACTGTTGTAAATGGTTACAAATGATCTGATGTAACATTTGGTTGCCTCTCCCCTCCTTAAATGTCCCTGATTGTGGGCATTTATCTCCTTTTTCTTCAGGGCATTGTTTCAAGAAGTAGTCATAGGACATCCACTTCTTTGCCTCTCTGTGACTCTTCCAGTCTCTCTCTATCTCTGTTGTAGCCTGCTGATGGCATTGTCTGACACTCTAAGCTCTGGCTACTTCTGTCTTGAAGCTTTGCTATTGCGAGATACTGTTGATCAGTTGTAAGGTGTGTTTTACGTCTCATGATATCAAAATGTGAACAGCAAGATGAGGAGGACTGTTTAAATCCAAATTTAAATTGATCCCCCCAATTTGGTGATTTGGGATCAAACACCTTTGTGAATTTTTGCCATTAAAGGATTTCTCATTACGAGCTTTCAGCCTGTCTGAGCCTGGTAAGTTTAACTAGGGGGTGCTTCGGGTCTGCTTTCTCTCCCTCTTCCCCCCCCCCATCAGCACACAGGCAGCTAGTAACTTTATACAGGGGGGGGGGGAGGGGGGTTTGCTGCCAGGCTCCCCCTGTTTTGGGGCCTGCCAGGCCCGTTGCAGGAGGGGGCTGATCTAAGTTGTGATAAAAATGGGAAGTGGTGGCTAATAGAACAGAGGGGATAAGTTTCCCTATACCCCCTGCTTAGCTTAAAAGGGGTTCCCATCCCAGCAACACAAGGGAAGTGTTACTATACTCGGATGTCCACAAAATACGGAGAGCATAAAGAAATTCCCATCCCTGATCTGTATGTATTAGTTAGTTACAGCTCCACAGAACATATGATTATATAACACACGGGTCACTGTTGTCACATCATCTGTGTGAGAGCAGGGAGGAAGCAGGGGACCCCCACAGGGTTAATCCAGGCACCCCCGGGGGCCACAGAAGCCAGAGCCCCCCCCCTCCCTCTACTACGAAGCATTTTTGTGCGGGGGGGCCTTGCCAACCTGTCTTCAAAGGGTAGTTTTTTTCAGACCTGACACCTAAGATAAGGATCAACAGGTGGCTGCTATAGAAACTTGAGAAGTGATGCACTCCTAGGAACAGGGCTAGCTCAAAACAGTGGGGACATTTGTAATGAACATCTATTGCAAAGCTCTTTTTTTTTAAAGTCTTTAAATTTAAAACCCAATCATTGTAGGAGACAACCCTTTAAGCTCCTTGTTAGAGATACCCAAGTTGTGAAAAAAAGCACTGAAACATTGAACAGTTTAAGATTTTCATTTCAGGTTCATTTAAAAAAAATATATATTTCATGTTCATCCTGAAATTTTAACCAGAAGCCAAATATCCCTATCTTTTTGTGAAAGTGTATTTACCTGGTTTGTTTCAAATGTATTTATTTTGATATTTTCACACTGGTAGTTGGCCAAATTGCCAATCCATTATTTCAGTGATACTGTGAACAAACAATATGTGTTGTACCGATATGCAGGAATCATTTCATAGAGGGAGGTGAGGAGTTGGAGCATAGAAAGTGCATATTACACAGATGGGGTTCTTGTTATTACAACATTTTAGTTCCTGAGTGTTACACTTACGATACCTCAATGTGAAATAAAAATGCATAGTAGTTTGCCTACCGCTGTTGGCTTTGTAGAACGGTCTTGCATTTATTTTAGTTTGTGTGGTTTTTTTTTTTACTTTTTGTTTTTTTTTTAAACCAAATGAATAACTGATTTAGTGGTGTGATGTCAAAACATACACCATGGGCAACCTTTTGTTTTTAATGGTTTAGCAAAACATTTTTATAGGTATGTCTATGAAACCTTTTTTTGTTTATGAACATTCACTGCTAGTTTGTGATCTATATTGTCTGATTTTTCACAAATATGAGAAGGGGGGCTGGGGAAAAAGGGGGATTTAGAAGTAGAACATAGTTGACTGTATAGTTCTTGACTTGTGAATGCACGCTGAGTAGAGGTGGCAAGGCATTGATAATATGTAATCCCCTGAGAAGCCTGTATCTCACAGTTGCTGATCAGCAAAGTTCTACTTATCTTGATTTTGTTGTGATTTATTTGGGAAACGTGCCCTTTAGCCTTGTTGAAACAATCAAAATTGGGTTTTTTATTGGTTTGTGTGTTATTTTGATGTATGTATTATTATGATGTAGTATGTGTATGTATGTGTATATATATATATTATATTATATATTATATTTTTGCATGTAATACTGGGTCATTTTGTAAACTGTCCACTTGTGCATGCTTTTCATAAAATGAACCAAAACATGCTATAAATACTTATTATGAATGATATTAAAAGCACTACTTCACATGCTGACAAACTTAGTGGTTGTCTGTGTTTTTTTTTTTTAAGCCAAAATAATGACATGACTGTTGTAAAAAAAAATTAAAAATACTTTCCTCTCCACTCTGCCTCATTCTACAGCTATGTCCCCACTACACACATTTTCAGTTTGTTTTTTGTCAACGCTTTTATTTTTCTAAAAGTGGTAAAAAAAAAAACGACTGAAAACAGGTCCCATAGATTTTAATAGTAAAAACGTTCTGTAGTCTCCACAGAACGTTTTTTTTTTCTCTGCTCGTTTTTGAAAAATGTCCCAAAAAACGACATGGTAGAAAATCTACTATTGGAGTCTATGTAAAGCACCAGATGTTTTTTGGCGCCTTTTTTTTTTTTTTTTTTTGCAGGAATCCATAGCAATTATAATGCTGTACATTTCTGCAAAAAAGCAGAAAAAATGCAAAACACGCAAAAAAAAGGTAGTTTTTCATCCGCTTTTGACAGTCGGTGGACAAACTCAGTTTTATGAATGTTTTTAGGATTTGGTTTTTTGAGGTTTTTTTTTTTTTTTTTGTCCGATGCCATGTAGACCTAGGCTAACAATGATGCAGCCTTCTTCGTGCCTGGTTCTTTTGTCTTACGTCTGGCTCTGGACAGACGCTGGTGAGCACTGGAGCCACTGATTGGCTACAGTGCTCACCTGCCATCTCCCAACAGTGAGCAGTCAGGAATAGCATGCAGTTAAAAGGAACCTGTCACATAGATTATGCCCCCTTGCTGAGGACAGCACAAGCTAGTGACAGACATGCGGTTTCCAGCGCTGTGTCCCTTATTCTGTAATTCAATGCTCAAATCTTATTCATGAGCAGGTGTTAGCCCCGCCCACCAAAGGCTAGCCCTGCCCACTGACAATTATTCACATGTTTCTACCTATTCAAAGTAATAGGTTTATCAGTTGAGGTGGGCAGGACTAGCCTCAAATGGGCAGGGTTTGAAAAAAATGGACTCTTTTCGTGACTCTTCTCTGGCCGAAAACTGCAGATTTGAGCACTAAATACTCAAACTGCAGCATTGTTCAGAATAAGGGCCTGCTTAATTGCTAGGCGTATGCCCCACAATTACACCGGGTCTTCAGAAGTCGCACAGCCCGCCAGCCCCATAGACAAACATTACGCGCCCCCGAATAAATGACATGTCGTTTACCTCCCTGGGCATACAATAGGGTCGTATTGTAAGTGCGGGGGGAGGAGGCGTAATCCATAGTTCTCTATGAGAACTGTGGATTACCGTAATGATTGGGGCGCAGTACGCTCTCAATACGTGGCGAAATGCGCCCCAAAATAAGCCATGTGAACATAGCCTAAGGGACCCAGCTCTGGAAACGGCATGTCTGACACTAGCTTGTGCTGTCCTCAGCAAGGGAGGCATAATCAATGTGACAGGTTCCCTTTAATCAGTGGCTCCAGCGCTTTCCAACCAACTGTCCGATGCCAGATGTAAACAGAAGAACCTGGAGGCTTCATCACTGGAACGGAGTTACAGCAGCCGAATCCTAGCTTTGGCTCTGAAAAAAACTTAGAGAGAACTCCTTTTAAAATTGCTGCCTTAAGGCACGTCCCCACGGCATGGGTTTTCGGCAGGTTTGCGGTTTTGCAGACCGCCTGAAAAAACGGCCAAAAATGAGCACAATTGTGCTCTATGGAGAACCTGTGCAGCAGTCCCCACTGCACAGGGTTTTCCGCCCGACGGTTTTTCCACCCGCGGGCCGCTCAAAAAACATTGTGCATGTTCATTCTTTTGTCCGGTTTCCGGACGGAATATGAACACCTCAATGGGAGGGGGGAGGGCTGTTCTCCACTCATCGCAGAGAAAAGCCGCCCCCCCCCCCCCCCCGGGCCGGGTAAACCGACTGGTATTTGTCCTCTGCCGTGTGAACGCCCTCTTAAGTTTGCACCAAGATCTTTCTGCAATTTAAAAAATGTATCTAGTTAATACTTAGTCACTAGTGGAAGTTCTCAATGGATGTTCATATATTTACGTTCACTAATTCCTAACATTCCACATCTGTTTTCAGTGCCAAAAAACTACTCTGGCAAAGCTGTTGTTAAAATGCTTTTTATAACACTGGGCTAAAAGCCTTAGGCTAGGTCTATGCAGCACAGTATTTTGGTTGTACCCTGCGCTGTGTAAATTGCCATAGGAAGTCCGTGCTGTAGTCTACACAGCACAGACTTTTTTTTTATGGAGTTTTTCCTAAAACGAAAACCGACCAGCAGAATATAGAACATATTCTATATACGGCGGTACAGACATCGGATTCCCACATCCCTAATGTACTGGACTGCGGGGAATCCGAAATCTGACCGCCGTTTTTCTACACAAAAAATGCGATAAGAAATCGGCGGTGCTGCGCAGTCCAGCAAAGTAAATATGCGATTGGATTTTGGATGGCATTTTTTACTTTGCCTTGGCCTGATCCTGGTGTCCTTATATTACATTTGTGTAAAAAGGAAAAACTTATCTACAGTTGGGTGTTTCCTAATTAATAGGACAGACCTGAAGCTGCCATATGTTTTTACAGTATAGGGGCTTTTAAAAAAACAATAACAAAAAAAAAAAACCAAACAAACATTGAAAGGCGAAGTGGTGAAACTTGGCATACTGGAATAGATAACGCCAAAGTTCAGTGATTGTACTACTAATGGTATGTCATCACTTGTCTGTCCTTATTAAGATAAAGATGGGCTGAAAAGTGACACATCTATGTGTACGTGATATGTGGGAGTGAAGAGCACAGCACACGTTTGCTGTTGTATCTGGAGTCCTGCCAGGAGGGTAAGTGAGTTCATACAGTGCATTTTATTTTCCTTTCTTTTCTCTGTTTGCTCAGGATTTAGCATAGATATGAAAGATACACGAGTTCCTCCTGCTCAATGCCACCCTCTTGTTCCTTGTTAAAGCTTGTCAGTAGCAAACTAAAGGTGAAGAAACATGTAGCTCAGCTCACAGAGAATCCCTTTCTTCTTATTTCATGTGACTCTGCCCTTGATCTGAATAGCGATATTAAAATATTGCTACATTTATATACTGTTTTGGATCAAGTCAGTGCTGTAGTGTGATACTTGATAAAGGCGGACCACGTTAAAGGGGTATTTCCATTTAATTGATTAGCTTTATTTAAATTTGCCTATATGTCTAAAGAGGAATACCAAAGACATTGCTGTTCTGATTTTGCTTCCCTTCAGGTTGAGACCAGATCTTATCTCCTGCTTTTGTACACAAGCTTCTATAGGTTACTGACTACCTCTCTGCTCCAGCAGTGGCAACAGAGATGGTGACTTCACTCCTTGCTGTTTAGCTGCAAGATGGAGCTTTAACTCCTTAACAACCACCCACTTTCATGGCCGATCGTGTTCTCTGTCGGTAGCAACGCTGAAAGAGATGGCTGCCTACAGAGGAGGTTTGTGGCTCCCAGTGCTGCACTTAACAGCTCTGTTCCTAAAGTAGTCTCTATGAACAGCGGGTATCAGAGGCTTCTGTTGGTCCCTGTTGTTTGATTGCTGCGGTCCGTGACATAATTAAAGGAGATTCCCCTGCTCTATTGGTTCTCCGGGATTCCCATTGCCCGATGGAGCATAGGGAATATCTATGCAGTGAGCCATAGGGACCTAAAGTAGCTCCAGGGCTGTCTGCATAGTAAGCCTGCTGTCGAGGCACACTGTGTTTTGCCCTGACAGCAACCTGTGTCATACTGACACATGGTGTAATGTATTAGCATACAGAAGTATGCGGATACATTACGAACTGTAAAAATAAGTATCCCTTAATAGGATTTTTAAAAACATAAGTGTTGAAAAAATAAAAATTAAATATTTAATTAAATAATTATTTGGCGTATAATACACAAAAAATTATATCCTACAGCATGATGTGTGGCACCTGTAGTTCTACTGTTTAGCTTTCCAGGGCTACACAGTTCAAATCTTGTTCACCATCTCTTCCCAAAGTCTTTGAGAGGCCTGGCATGACCTAAACACCTAGAGATTTTGAAGTGCTCAGCGCGGAGAAAAAACCCCCCCCCCCCCTTCCCCCCCTGGGGGCCGTGGGGACGACGGTATTTGTAGGTGCAGTTTAGAACGCCCGCCTAACACTCCCCAAAAATTTTTCTTGTTCTAATGTTGCCATCTTATGTCACACTATGTAATAAGCACATTTGGCTTTTGATAAGGGAAGCTGTGCTCTGGTTGGTGACTAGAGGTGAGTAAGACAGTTTTGCTTTGATTTTTTTTTTTTTAGTCCCTGATCACTTATTTCCAATGATGTTACTGTAAAAGTCCAGGAACCTTTCCATCTCTATTATTATTATATTAGCCTCTGAACTTTTCTAATGAATCCTTTTTAAAGCTAGTAAAAAAAAAAAAAAAAAAAAACCTCTAAGGGTATGTTCACACGCTGCTATACGCCCCGCAAATACAGTACTTCATACCTGATTACCTGCCATTTTCCCCGGCACGTTTTATGACACTTCTTACGAATGGGGGCCGGCTGTCGGCAGTTTAGAAGTACACACTGGCCAGCACGTACTTCTAAAACGCCCGGTGTATTGTGGCGCGTTCAGTACTGAACATACCCTAAGGCTGTGACCACACAACAAAATACCGGTTGGATTCTAAATCGGAATCTGACCAGTATTTTACAATCTCTTTGTTTTTTTGGGGGCTATTTTATGGTAATCGCGGTCTTTCCAGTGTCCATTCCCTACCTGAAAACATACTCCTGATCAGAAGCTGGAAATCTTCAATGCGTGCGCTCTAGGAACCTTTGTTTTAGTATTCAGTTATATTGGCCATTTGACTATTAATAAAGTAGTAGTCCACATAGTAGCATGGTACACAATACCTTAGACATTAGAATATCTGCACAACACTATGGAAATACTGCGTACATTAAAAAAATAAATAACTTAAAAGCATTTACAGTGGATTGCATTGAGAGACATTTGACCCAATTCTGTAGCGTGCACGAGGTTAAAAATCAGAAGTCTTCTAGTATTTCTGAATAATTACTGAAGTTGTAAAAATGCAGTTTCAAGATAATAAATCAAAGGTTTAAAATGAACGTGTCTGTAATAAAAGATTTGTTTGTAGAGTAACAGAACATTTACTTAAAGCTTAATAATTTTGAGAAAGATTCATGTAAGATATGAAAGCCAGAATAAAATAGTAACTTCAGGGTATGTCTATTGTTCGAATGATAACTGGAAAAGACATCCGAGGTAACAGACTGCTATTGATTCCAGTTCTGCCTGTTAAGGCTGTTCTTCCTCTAAAATCTCTAGTATCAGTTGCAGCCATTGCAAATTTTTCAGATGTTTAAAGAGAACCTGTCACATAGTATATCACCCTTGCTAGTGTCAGACATGCTGTTGCCAGCGCTGTGCCCCTTATTCTGTAAGATGCTGTAGTTTTAGGCCGTGTTCACACGGCTTATTCACGGCGGATTTATGCGCCGTATTGAGCGCACAAATCCGCCTTGAATGCGGGACGGGGGCGGGCCGGAGCGCGGCGGGGGCGCCGCTCCCGGCCCCATAGACAATGCATTGTTTACGGCGCGTCCGCGCCGTAAATAATGTGCATGTCACTTTCTCCCCCCGCGGCGGATTCGCCGAGCGGGGAGGAGCGACGGATTCCACTGTTCTCAATGAGAGCAGTGGATTACCGTTTAAAGACTCCGACGGATTGGCGCCGTATTGAAGCGCAAATCCGGCGCGGAATACGGCGCCAATCTGTCGGCAAATAAGCCGTGTGAACGGGGCCTTAGAGTATTTAATGCTCAAATCTGGCAGTTTTCAGCCAGACAGGAGTCCAGCTTATTCATTAGCACGTTAGCCACATCTACCCACAGCTAGACCCGCCCACCTGGCAGTTATTCACATGTTTCTACCTATTCAAAGTAATAGGTTAATCAGTTGTGAGATGGGCAGAGCCAGCCTCAGGTGGGTGGGTCATGAAAAAAACGGACTCTTCATGAATAAGCTGGACTCTTTTCTGGCTGAAAACTGCAGATTTGAGCATTAAATGCTCTAAAACTACATCTTCTAGAATAAGGGGCACAGCGCTGGGAACAGCATGTCTGTCACTAGCTTATACTGTCCTCGGGAAGAGGAGCACAACCTATGTGACAGGTTCTCTTTAATGTCGGATTTTGCTTTTATCTAGTTGTTCAAAACAAGTTTTTTTTTATTTTTTTTTGTTTAAAATGAAACTAAGCATGGATGTACAAAAGCACCAAATCCTCCCTTAAAGGGGTTTTGCCACCATGTAATATTGACGTGGGAACCTCCAAAATGGGTATTTAATCACTTTTCTAAATATGTGATTAAAAAAAGTGAAAACTCTAAGAACTACAGCATTGCTCAGGCCCCCTTGGTTACATTAAAGCTTTCCCTAGTCACGACCCAGGACCTGACAGGCCGCACTTGCGTGAAACACTTCTTATTTGATGACAGGCAAAATGAATGAGCTTTTAAGGCACCGGGTAGACAGTGCAGTCTGAGGCTGTCTTGCTGTATTAAGAATCCACTCTTGTACTGTTTATTATTTCACTTAAGTTTTGAGACGCTCCCTTGGATTCCTCACTCCCCCCTCCCTCTCTCCCCTGCAGCTTCATGACTCAGCATGATTTGTATATATCCTGCTCTCGTGCTGACAGGAGCTAGGTAAGTGCCGTCTTGGCAAATCCCCTTTAATATATCTCTTACCCTTGATACTGTTTTATCTGGTGTTACATTCAAAACTGGGAAATGTATAAAGCCTTCTTGTTTCTTTTCACAATTCTGTGTCTGACTGCAAAACAGCTAGCTGCAGCAGGAGCCTCGCCCACTTAATAGAAAACCATTAAAGGGGTGTTATCGTTTCATTAAATGGTCTACAGAATAAGGGGACAGTGAAAACAAGCAACTTTGCAATTGAATGTCATTAGCAAAGCTGCCTTGTTCTCACAGTGTCCCTTATCTTGTGTTTTTATTTACACTGATATCCAGTGTGGGTCTAATCCCTCCTCCTTGCATTTCACTAGCTGAGAGCTCCTTTACATTCTGTACAGCCCCTGGGTCAATTCATGGAGCTGTGTGTCTGACTCAGAGTTAGGGGCCGTAGCATTTTTCTGTCTCCACACCTAGCAGAAACAGACTGCAGCAGATTGTACAATGAGAAAACATGACAGTTTTGACCCTGTGCCTAATCTCCTGCATACACGCAGATCTGTGCCGTTCATAGAAAGCTGTAATACATCTCCAGCTGTGAGAGATCAGTGCTCAGATTAGATTGAATGCAGCCTGTGGTATGTATACAGCTCTTATAAAATAAGAATGATAGGGAGAGACACAGTGATATGTGGACTCAGAGGGGAGGCGGGGGGGGGGGGGGAGTCTCAGGCCAGCAGTGAAGGGGGGGATGATGTCATCCAGCTGGGAGGGGAAGAAACGCCCCTGCATTCACAGAGTTGAGAAGCTCAGAGCAGTGTGAATGAGCCGAAGTAAGGAAGCGATACATCCCCTTTAATGTTAAACCCTGCTACATTGGCTAAACCCATGCCCTCACCTATCAGCCAAATTTGGAACCGTTTAAGAGGAAAGATATAGGGCGACATGTCCCATTAAAGCTGCACCATTTTTTTGGGTGTATTTCGCACCAAAAAAATTACTCCATATTCGCTATATAAATGAACTGTCATACACCAAAACTAGGTGCATTTTATGACAGGCATGACACTTTTGAATGTACCTAAAGTAGATGCATCAAATATGTTAGCAATGATATGTTATTAGGCTCATTAAATATGCTATACAAGATATACCATACGCCAGATTTTTGACAGGTTTATTTATTCAGGCGCATTATGCACTCATTAAATGCGCCTTAAAACTGGCATGGAAGCGCCTCTCTTCTAATATGTCGCCCTTAATTTTTTAGTGACCTAGTTTGTGCCAATAATTATGAAAAAATTTTGTATTAAGTGGTATAACATTAGACAGAAGTGTCTACACATGCACTAGATTTATCACACAGTATAAGCCTCTGTGATAAATCTAGTGCATTTTTATACTGTAGAATCTTAAGTTTACCCTGTCTAATTATTAGATAGTATTAGTAAATGTGTCCCAATGTTTACATATAAATGTGAGGAAAAAAATGGTTACAAAATTACAATAGGGTGAATTGGTATTTAAATACACTGTTCTTAATGAAAAGTGCACTATAGTAAGATGCACCAAATGTTTTAAAGGGGGTTGTCTATTTCCTAAAAAAAGTTAAATATGCTCCTGGGGCCCCAGTAAACAAAACAAAAGAAAAAATAGACTCCCCTTCCTCTAGTCCCCAGTTCCAGTTTTGCAGCTCCCCTGTTTTTCTATTATTTTACTCCTGAAAAGGCATGTCATCGATGCAACGGCCACATGCTTCTACTTACATCAGAGATGTTCACCTCCGAACAGTGAATTAAATGAGTAGCACATGACCGCAGCCAATCGGAAGTAGAAGAATAAAAATAGAGGACTGGAGGAAGCTGAGCGTAAGTCGTTTGTTTGTTTTTTTTTCATTGGGTTCCCAGGAACATATAAAATTTTATTTTTTGGGGAATTGGACAACCCCTTTAAGGCTTAATATGTTTGGCTCATCTTTCAGTGTTCATGTGTATTAAAAAGAAATCTTTGCCGCCTTTGACCTGTAGTACAATTTAGCTATTTTTTAGGAAATTTTCTGGCATTAAGTATAAGAAGTGTGTTGAGTTGTATGAGATTATGCCCTTTTCACAAAGTCCTGCCCACTTTTTTGTAAAATGGCAAGCTCAAAAGTTGCATTCTTTTGTGTAAAAGTGGCTTGCACAAAGTTTTTTTTTTTTTTTTCTTTTTTTTTTTTTGGGGGGGGGGGGGGGGGTGTTTATGCCAGAAAACTGGCATAACTCACTTCATAGATCACTTAATTGCTCCCAAAGTGTTCTTATTGGACTCAATTACCTCACCTTCTACGTAACGTAGATAAAAGGCTTTAGGCTTCATTGCGGTTTAGAGGTTACTATTAAGAGCTGTTGACTCATTGTTTTATGGCCTTATTCATAGGGTTCCACATTAACCAGCCTTAAAAAGAAAAGTTGTAAGATACCGTCTCAAACATTACATGCAGAGATGGCAAAGTAAATATTTTAATAAAGTACAATACAGAAGAACAACACTTCTATTAATCTACTAGATTTCTACTCTGTGGAATCCTGCAGTGGAACCACAGTAAAATTAACCATTCAGGTTCAGTAGGTCCCAAATAACTTCACCCCACTTGTTTGAATCTAGTCACTATTTAAAGGAGTTTTTCCACAAAGCAGAATCCCTGTCTGAGGCTGGCTCAGAACTTGCAATCCTCCATAAAGGGATTTTGCTTTGTGGCAAAACTCTTTTAAGACTGTTCTCCCCTGGTCCGTATCACCAGCAGCTCTCCTCTATCTTCAAAATGGTGACCAAACTAGCTGTTAACTGTCACTTTCTTTCTTCCCTATGCATAACCACTGGAGATTTCTCCGTCTAAAATATATTTTAGTACAACGCACAGCATCAGGTATTGCATTTTCTCTCTCTGCTCCTACCTAGCTGCAGCGCTAAGTGCTAACCTGCAGCCATCACGGACACCAGTGATTTGCCCCATCCTGGTATTTGAGTCCTACTGTCAGGAAGGGGGTATCAAGCAGGCGCACAAACTGAACCTGATCAATAGATGGCTTTATGCCCGCTGTTAATTACAGCCAGCACCTGCCTTCAGCAACCGAAACTGATGGTAACTCCGATTCTGACTGTTTAACTATTAAGATGCCATGGTCAATGTGACTGCAGCATCTAGGAAATTGTAGATGTGGGAGGTGCGGAGTGCTGGCCAGTTGTTATGGCTTGTTGTTGTTAACCTCCAGTACTTGCTGCTGCTATTACACCATGCCTATTTCAGTATAGTGTATAAAAAAAAATAAAATTAGAAATCCCCACACACCTTTTTCACTTCTAGGAATAAAAAAAATGAATCCAATTATGTTATGTCGATTAAAAAGTCCAGTCTATTAAAATAGAACTTTATCTTGCACTGCCAAAGCCAAGCTTAAAGGGGTTTTGCCACAATGTAATGTTGGCGTTGGATCCTCCAAAATGGGTATTTAATCACTTTTCTAAATATGTGATTACAAAAAGTGAAGCCTGTGAGAGCTACAGCATTGCTCAGCCCCCCTTAGTTTCCTGAAAGTTTACATTAGACACAACCAGGGCACTGATGGGAGCTGATCTGGCCGCGCTTGCGTGTTTGCACTTCTTATCTGATGACCGGGAACATGAAGGAGCTTGCAAGGGGCTGGGGAGAAAGTGCAGCGTATGAGGCTGTTTGCTGTATAGAGAATCCACTGGTTTTGATGAAATTTGAGTAAACTTTAGAGAAGCTCCCTTATTCCTCGCTTTCTGCTCACCCCCCTTCCTCTCACCCCTGCAGTCGTTCATGATGCTGCATGCTTTGTTTATATTCTCTCCTGAGCAGATAAGAGGTAAGGAACTCCCTTCGTGGCAAAACCCCTTTAAGTTTTTTTAGTTGCTTCATTGTTCCAGAAACTTGTGATGTG
This sequence comes from Phyllomedusa bahiana, assembly GCA_025379985.1. Taxonomy (NCBI): domain Eukaryota; kingdom Metazoa; phylum Chordata; class Amphibia; order Anura; family Hylidae; genus Phyllomedusa; species Phyllomedusa bahiana. The sequence goes on along the minus strand of JAODAL010012214.1, from coordinate 69,747 downwards.
ATCACAAAAGTGTTACAAAAGCTGAACACAGACTTTAGACTATGTTCATACATTGAAAAACACAGAGGTAAAAAACGCAATGGCGCACAGGCAGAAAACGCAATTCAATTGCCAGACCTATCTGTTTTAATGGATGAACCATTCAGTATTCTTAGGCTATGTCTACACCGCACAGGAATACCGTTGGATATCAAATACTGAATCCGCTTAGAATCCGATGGTACCGTGTGCTGCATAAACGGCAATGAAAAATCTGTGCTGTAGTTAAAAAATGTGGCGGAATATGCAACATGTTGTACATTGTGCCGGATTCCGCTCAGATTTGCCATCGGCCCCGTATGTTGAATGTATGAGCCTGACGGCAAATCCGAAGCCCGAGTGCGGGTTTGGCGCAAAGCTGCGGCAAAAAACGGCTGCCGCAGTCCAGCAACATCGCAATGCCATTGGATTTTGGACGCCATTTTGACATGTCATGTGGACTTAGCCGTTGGATGGTTTACCGCTAACCAAAATTGAGAACAATGATACATTTTGAACATAGTTGCTTTAAAAGAAAACAAAAAAACAACCAGTATGTTCATTGTTGTCATTGACAGATGGGACATGTACACTGTATGCATCTAGATTTGTAATTTTTAGATTTAATTTCCGAGTATATAACTGTACAGAATGCTACAAGCTGATCTCTATGGCTGGCTACTTTTTCTTCCCTCCCTTTTGCTTCTTGCTCTCTCCAGGTTCCCATGAATGCACTGTGCAGTAGAATAGACGGGCTTGGTATTACCTAAGCTGACCTTGTTAAGTAGGTTTTTAGCAGCTCATGTTATTATGGAGGAGGGTTATTTTGTTAATCTCCAAATACAGCGAGAGATGAAATAATGCGGCTTATCTGTCGAGGTATAAACAGCTGAGTATTTGCACGGTGTGACTATCCATTGTGTATGGTTCTAAGTCGCCAGACAATTTGTCATTCTGTCCGTCCCGCTCTTCCAGTTCGTAATTGCTTCTTGCCGGATTCAGAAATGTTCTGCTAGAGAGGAGACCTTAACGGGACACTACCATAAACATTTATCTTTTTACATTTTGACAAGCACTATCCAACTGTTATATGGATTTTTTATTTTTTTTTAATTGGGTGGTTCCCCTTTATAAATCTCCATATCTGACTTTTCCGCTATGAGCTCTGATAGTAAGAGGATTGCTTGATGGTCCTTCTTTCTGGCCCGCTGTGGCCTGAGAAGTGTAAGTATGGTCAGCAGCACCTGATAAGTGTGAAGGAAACCCCCTCCCCAGAGCAGAAAAAGATTCTTATTTTCTTTTCCTGTATCACTAATGGTCTAGTATAATCTTATTTATCCATGAGAGCTGTGGAGTCGGTGCCTTTTTTGCAGGTGTCGGAGTCGTCATAAAATGGACAGACTCCCAAAATATATAATAAGTTGGTCCAATTAGTTTGCTGCAAAGAGCAAGAGGAATTGGGTCCGGCCAGTGCTACTGCTCCCATATCTTCAGCCTCATCACATGAGGAGTGTAATTGATGACATGGAGCAGGCAAAGCACTGCCCCAGGGGAGAAAATTCCGCTCCCATGGCAAACAGATTTCAGCAACATTTTTTACCTGCTTTCAAAGAAGTAGAAGAGTTCAACCTTTTCATCAGAACTGACTGCATGAGGCAATTCCTTTATAACCTGACATTGTTAGATGTTGCCCCTGTGGTCATCGCTTTGTCCCCAACCCAAGTAGTGTAGAGAGGCCGTTCTCTAGCCTGGAAATAATGAGATCAGATGTGAGGTCATGTATGCAGGATCTGTTGGAGGCGATACTATTTCTCAGAACAGATTCAGAGACTCCACAAATGTTCCTGCAGTGTTTTGCATATTTACAATTTTTTTGTGTTCTAAAGTCATATCCAATAAATATATTTTACACTGACAAGCAAAAGGATAACCATGTTTTGAACTTGTGAGACTTTCAGGCTCCATATCTCACCATCCACTACAGCTTTGTACATGAGGTTACTGTAATTTTATATACAGTCATCTTACCTATCTTTATACATAAATTTGACTTGCAAGTATTTTAGTTCTGCATATTCTTGTCATGTAACTACATTGTTACCGTTTTGCTCCTAAAAATCAATGTTGTTTTTTTATTATTTTGTTAGTATTTGGTAAATCCACCTTTTGGTTTTCAATACTGCCTGAATCCTTAAGGGCTCTGGATCAGATTCAAGCATGTCTTGACCAAAATCGGATCCCCGGTCTCATCTTCACATTCCCAATATTGGTGGAGACTGGACTGGATACAAATGCAGCTTTTTCTTCAACTCTACCCACAAGTGTTCAAAAGATCAAAACATTGTTACCCTTTTGCTTGTCAGTGTCTGTTCTACCTAAATAGTTTGATAATTGTATCATAAGGTGATAAAAAGCCTGATGTTACCATTTTACTACAGTTATCACTTAAACATGCGCCATGTATGAGGGAGTCAGGAATCGAAGTCAGGGAAATTGAGGATTCCGAGTTGGGGCTTTGGCTTGCCGACTCCACAGCCCTGGTATCCATGTTGGAGAACAATAGAGTAGTCATGATATCATTACCTACTATTTGTCATGAGACTATAAAGAGGCAAGCAATAGCTGAAGTGAAGTGAGATTAGTCTGCTCTGCCATCCAAAAGTTTATCTAACAGCTAGAGAAGGACAATATTTTATATGTAACTTTATTATTTTATTTTTATTTTTTGTATAGGACCGCCGAACTAGAAAACAAAATTGCCAAAAATTCTAAATAGTTTTCCAGGAATATTGAATTTAACAAAAATGCTCTTTTCTGATGGAAATGTCCCTGTAAAGCCATTTCCCTGTAATGGGTTTTTAGAATTTTCTATTGATTAAATGAGGGTAATTGTAACAAAAGCAGTAAGTGAGACTAATAAAGACAGGTGAACAAGGTTGTTGCCATGTCCTCTATGCTGCTGCTTGTGTGTGGGTCTCTTACTTTCAAGTTTATTTCTTTCCTTCCCCTCTCCATAGACTTCCATTGGCAGCTGTAACATGAGCTCTCTATTAAGCAGCAACCTTGTCTTTTCTACAAGACCAGTTTTCTTAGTGATTTATGACTGAGTGCCCATTTAAGAAAGCGAAGAAGAGAGAAAAGAAGGCTGATCAAAAGGGGTAACGTTTCTCATTTCGGAGAGTTATCATGAAGGTATATAGAGAATTATACACCATGGTTGCCCCACAAAAATTTTAATACATTCAGATATTCTCAACGGAGAAGAGCTTGGACTCTTCAGCGTCACCTATTGAATGTAGTGTTCCTTAAATCACATCCAATTCACAGAGCCTTAGAATATGACTGGGAGTTAACACATACCACATTCATTTGCTGACCGCTATTTCAAGGTGTTTGCTCCTCATCAGTGCAGTGTAGAATACTGGTTGGAGTAATGGAGACATATGCACTGTTCACTCCACTGACATTTACATTTTACAATTTTCAAAAGTCACATCTGCGTCAGAGCCTTGAAATATAGCTGGGAGTAAAGCCGTCCCTGATTTTCATCTGCATACATTCAATAGGTGACGCTGAAGAGTCCAAGCTCTTTACGTTTAGCATATTTCTTTTATTAAGATATATTACAACGTTTCTTTTTTTTTTTTTTGGGTTTTTTTTGTTTGTGCTTGGTTTTTTATAGAAAGCGGTTTTATCATTTGAGGTACACTTTTATTGCGTCCATATACCCAAAAAAAAATAGTAGTAAATAAAATTGTAACAAATGTTATTGAATATATTAAAATGGATACAAAAAATGTAAAAAATATTCAAAAATGGTCAATGGGGAGCAGTGGATACACCTTAATTTATAGGGAAACACAATAACGTACATGCACATGATGCATTCATGATATAGAATAGATAAATATCACGTATACAAAATATATATTGACCATTTGTTCATATTTTAATGTTTTTTGTTTAGTTTATATACAATAAAATTTGTTAGAACTTTATTTACTTTTTTTCTAGCTGCAGATTGGTATTCTTACACACTTACAACATATTTTAGTGCATCCAGTTTACACGTCATATTGTTGGAATTTGTGCAACAATCATAGCAAAAATTGGGCATTGTAAAAAAACAAACTATGGTTTAAAGGGGTTGTCTCACTACATGGATTCATCTTACCTCAGTCCTGTTTTCTTGCTTTCACTCTGAATTCAGGGGCGTGTTTATTGGATTCTACTAGACTGCAGTAGAAGCCAGGTCTGTAGTTATAGCAACCAGTGCTGTCAGACTATCAGGATAGAGCAAACAGATCTGTAGCTATAGTGACCTGAGGAGCTGATGCAGCCCATACAAGAGGGAATATCTAGGAATAGGTAGGACACTGTTAATGGACATATATTGCAAAGTGACTTATTTTTGCAATACCTTTAACATAAAAAGCAATCCTTGTAGTGAGACAACCACCTTCAAAATTGATTGATATATTAAGATGCATTCTACAAAATGCTTGTTGTATTTTTCCGTTATAGTTAATTACCTCAACAATTTAATTTGTCAATGAATGGTGGCATATGCAAGAATATTTTAATGATACAAATGTCCATCCAATGCTGGTACCGATTTTTCAAACAGTGACCATTTTGTTGGTGTCACGAATCCTTTATGAAGCAGAAATGTATTGCCGTCTGAATGAAGCCTAAGTGGGTCTCCAATTGAATATTTTAAATGTCATTGAAAAACATTTCTAAGCTGAATCTATAGCCTTGTACTGGAAGATGGGTTTTAAGTGAATTATCCACTGTCTGCTGGCTGGGTTTCTAGAAACTGCACTGTAATCTTGCTGATTGGGGTTACACTGTGAAAGCTTCATATTGTCCCTGCAGGAGAGCTATTTCTAAACATTACAGTGCACTCAGCCATGAGAAATCTCTATTACAGAAAGATTTAGGCCAGTGCTTGCATGTCATCAAAGGAGCAGAGATGTTTCTTAAACGTTTTTTTCTCACTTCACATACAAGTGAAATATTGTCTTTTCATTCTGTAGAAATGGAACGGGTGAAAAAGCCTAGTGCTTTCTGTTTGTAATGGTTAATAAATTGGTTGACGTTGTGCTACCCTTGAAAACTACATGCAAACTTGATATCTTGCCTTATTTTACAGGATCCCTCAAAGTTGTTCTAACACCAAAGCTTTTACTAGGATATGTCCACACAGAGTAAAATGTACTCGTTGGATTCTGCTGTTGAAAGCCACATCGGTTGGGTTTTCAAGTATTTCAGGTGGAATTAGGGTAGTCCCTTTTTTTTTTTTTTTTTTTTTTAAATTTTACTCGGGAACGAGTCCTATTCATTTCTGTGTGGTTTGGATGTGGATTCAAAACCATATAAGAATGTTTGGGGCGCTGCACGGATTTTCCATTAAGGTCCATGTAAAAGTTTTTCAGCCGGTTTGCAGCCAGTTTTCAAAACCGAGAACCGGCTCAAAAACCGTGCCGTGGGGACATGGAATTAGTATCCATACTCTCTTTTGTGGACATGTAATAGCACTACAACACTGCAATTTTTTTTTTCTTTTTGTTGTTGTAAGGCTCTTTTCACTTCTGCTTCAGTGTTTCTATTTGGAGCCTTTGTTGCTTATATAATATTTTCTGGAAAATGGTTTTGTGTGCAATGCTTGCAAACCCACAACACAATTATAAATGTGTGTAAATATAGTGTTTCCCCACAAATAAGACACACTCTTCTATTTATTTTTCCTCAAGAAGTCACACTATGGCTTATTTTTATTAAGTGTGGTACAATAATCTACATTTTCTGAGTAAAATGGCAGCCACAGCTTTACTTCTTGGACACATAATACCTAAAGCAGAGCGTCCTGCTCCTCATTGCACGCGGTTTGCGTATTCAGCCGCCCCCTTCACATTGAATTGTTCATGTTCCGAAAACCGGGTGGAAGAAAACCAACTGGCAGAAATCGGTGCAGTGTGAACTACTGCGTGGATTTTCTACTTAAGTCCTATGCAAAAGGTTGACAGTTTACAGACTGTTTTCGAAACCTAAATCAGTCTCTAAATCAGTGAATGATAGATGTCTTTGTTCATTCTGAGTAGGAGGCTGCCAATTTGTTGCATGATTTTCCTGCAAACTTTAAACATAATAAGAAGGGGTGGAGGTGACTGAATCAGCTAGACCTAAATTCAAAGCACAACACTACTTGGCAGCAACTTTTTATTTTTATTTTTTTAATACTATTTAAAAGATTGAACAAGAAAGCAAATATAAAAAAATCCATTTTAAATTGCTTGCTGGAGTCTTCATTCATCTACATCATTTGTGCTTTTCTGTGCTGTATTGTAGCCTTCCTTTTCTGCAGCTGAGCAGTAACATTTCCTATATGACAGCTGTTTTGTCTTAGCCATGTAAGAGTGTGCACGTGACAGGGATGAAAATCTGAAACATCAGAGAATCCACATCTAAAATCTTCACCTTTCCGTGCAAATTGTAAATGTAAAATGTAGCAGCGGATTTCAGTGCTTTTGCAGACACTGGTTAGCCCAATTTCAGTGGGACTAATCTGGGTCTTGGCAAAATCCAGTCCAATTCCGTGACATGTCACTACTTTTCCATGGCACAGATTTACAGCCACAAACATGTGGATTTCCCACTGCTAGCAATAGGAAGCAGATTGGAATTGTATTTGGACGCATTACCCTGATTTGGATTCATATACTCCAACTACAATCCTACAAGATCCTCCTTCCTCTCATCCTCTGTGCACACCCCCATGGAAAGCAGGACTAAAGGCATGGCTTCATAGACTGCTGTGAAAAAAAGCCAAACCCCTTTGGTCAGCTGATCTCTGGGCTTTACACCACACGTGTGGGGATATTCATAGCACTTTTGGGTTTACCGTCCTCAAATAGCTGATTTAGAACTGCAGGAAGTCCACAGATAATTTAGTGAAAGTATATTTTAAAAGTGTTTAACTGTGGGAAAGAGTATTTTTTTTTTTCCCCCCTACTTTACAACCTCTAATGTTTTATTGTGTCATTCCATGCACGGTCTAGTGCAAACATGCAGTGGACTGTAAAGATCTTCACTCGCGTAACGTTTAGAACACTGAAATCGTCCATTCCAGAAAACGATATGCTTCAATGTGACAAATGCTGAAGTGCATGGCATTAAATGTGCCACTGAGAAGGTAAAGAACCTTTAGGGTATGTCTACATGGCATGGTTTACAGTCGGATTTTGACAGATTTCGGATTTGAAAACTGTCAAAATCCAACTGTAAAACCATGCCCATAGACCTCAAATAGAAAATCCAAGATGTGGTCTACATAGCTCGGACTTTCTGAGATCTGATTTAAAAAAATTACGGTTTTGCCAAAAACTTGGAACATGTTCAATAATCTGCTGTATTTTACTTGAATGTAGGTGAATTAATAAACTATTCAATTCAGTGGGACAGTCAAATCCGAAAAACATTTAAGAAAAAATGTGTAAAAATGAAAACGGAGTGTAAAATACTTATCGGACTGTAATTCGGAATCCAACCAGTATTTGTCCTTTGCTGTGTGGAGTGGACGCCGCCTTAGGGGCTGTTCACACAGCGTTTTTGGATCTGAAAATCGCATCCAAAAATGCAGCGGCGATCGGATCTTAAACAGACCCAACATGCAGCTGAGTGCGTAGATGCGTGTTGGATGCAGCAGGATCGCACCCTATACTTTTAAATAGGGCTCCTGCTGCGTCTTTCGGACCAAGAATTGACAAGTCCGTTCTTAGAATGGATCAGAAAGACGAATCCGAAAGACGCAGTGAGACACACGTCGGCGATTACTCGTGGGACCGTCGATGCGTGTTTCAAGTTAAAAGCAATGTAAAACACATTGCTTATTATTGGATATGTGTTTGGGTCCGTTTAGGGTCCGACAGACGGATCCAAACACACATCTGAAAGCGTATGTTCACACGGACTCGGCACGCTGTCTGAACATAGCCTTATAGATACTGGTTGTGACCTATGTTGGAACAGTCACAAATATAGTTTCATATATATGAACATACTATCGTAAACCTATTGACAACCATTTTGGATCAAACCTTTGTCAGTACATATTGTTGAGTTCCACATTTATCAATTGCTTGTAATGTAAAAAATCATCTGTCCCCTAAAGGGTATGTTCACAAAGCATCTTGCGACGCATACCTGTGTGCATCATAAGACGCTGGTGTTCTAGAATTACACGCTGGCCAGCATGTACTTTTAAAGTGCGGGAGTGGGGGAGAGGCGGCCATATTTACTTCTATTATCCCCGGCACATAAACACCGGGAAAAAGTGACATTTCACTTCCTTTCACTCAGCGCTCGATACATGTCGGTAAGACGGAGGTAGTTCATAGATCTCTATGAGAGGTATGAATTACAGAAGTTACAGGCTGGATTTCAGGCAATTATGCCCCAAAATACAGTCTAAAAGACATCGTGTGAACATACCCTAAGGCTATATTTACACAATGTAATTGCAGAGTGTATATCGGCATGTAATTGTGCTGCAATTACGCTAATTCAAAGCTCTATGGATTACCTCTGTCTTCCCTGATGCTTATTGAATGCCAGGTGAAGGAAGTGACATTCCGGGGTTGATAGAAGTGAAGGGGGCCAACCCGCAGCATTTTAGAAGTACGCACTGGACAGCACGTACTTCTAAAACACAAGGCATATTGCGGAGCGTACTTTGTGAACATACCCTAAAGCTTTGTTCATCAATTGTGGTTGTACCATGGTCGTCGCTGCTAATTTTTGAAGACTGGATTTTTACTGTGGTTTTCACAGTAAAAGTAATAACTAGGACAGGTGACTTCTGTTTCTCTAGAAATATTTAAGATGGTGGTGAGTGCTGCAGGAGAAATGTATAGTCATTCATAACTCTGCCGTGTTCCGTGGCGCTAGACCACTGGTGATCTACCAAATTTCATATTTGTCTCTGAGAGAACTCCTTTAAAGAGGTATTCCCATTTCATTGATTAGAAAACAAAAAGAGAGGGGGCGCACTATAGTGTGATATAGTCAGGAAATAGGTTATTGTAGAAAAAATAGTTTTTCTCACCTTTTGGAGGTTGCGCTCTTATTTTAGAGGCACAACACTCATAAGCGCTCGCGGGGCTATTTATATTCCGTAGCCCTTAATACAGCAGCCGCTGGTCGCTGATACTCCACTCAGGGATCCGGTGGTGGATAGACGCCAATGTAAAAGAAAAAAGGGGACCCGGCGCACGTGTAGTATAAAAAAGCCCGCGCTAAAGGCTTCTTTTAAAGTTACTTTTATTCGTAAAAATGCAAAGACGTTACCATTGCAAAATTTAAAAACAAAACATTAAAAACTTAACGCGTTTCGCACGTGTACCCGCACTTAATCAGAAGTATACCTGTATACTTCTGATGAAGCACGGTTACACGTGCGAACGCGTTAAGTTTTTAATCTGTTTTGTTTTTAATTTTGCAATGGTAACTCCTTTGCATTTTTATTAATAAAGTAACTTTTAAAAGAAGCCTTTAGCTCGGGCTTTTTTATGCTACACGTGCGCCGGGTCCCCTTTTTTATTTTACATTTCATTGATTAGCGTTACACATGTAGGCAAAGGTAAATAAAGACTATTGCAAAATTAGAACAGCAATGCATTTGGTGTCTATTCAGAGTTAGGAGCAGATCTTATCTCCTGTTTTTACCCACAAGTTTGCCTAGCTACCAACCACCTCTCTCTAGTCTTACAGGCAGGAACAGTGGTTGGATTAGTGATGTCACTTCTTACAGTGTTCATTATCTTGAAAGACAGAAGCATTTTTACATTACTAACTGACAAGTTTTAACCATTTAGAGCTCTGTAGCCTTGTGCACTACAATTTACAAACTTCCTGCACTCGTGTCACTAGAACAGGCTCAGGTAAGAAAAGCAGAACTGAGACACCAATCACTGCTCTAGAACCACCCACAGCCTAACCAGGAAGTGTGAATCTAAAGCTGTCTGTGGCTCTATAAAACAGCATGGTGAGAACACTCCTTTTAAAGACCAGAACCTCCCACCATGAATGTATGGCAGGCAGTCGGTAAGAAGTTAACCTGTACCCATAAAGATTCACCTGGTGGGTTTAAGGTTGGTGCCCAAAAGGTCAGAAAGCAGCGTGGAGAGAGGACAGAAGCATTTTTTATTTTTTATTTTTTTTATTCATTTGTCTTCTCTATTCTCACATATCTAGCACTGAATTCAGTGGTCCCTCCTACATTATATTTGTATACATGTTGTGTATGGTACTATACACATTCCAAATGCCAGTAGCACACTATCAACTAAAAAACCATCCAAGGTACATAGGAATATTTGAAAAAAGCATTTCTGCTACTAGGGACACATGAAAATTTGGGGTTGTTAGTTCACACTTTTGATCAAAACTGCTTAAGCCCACCTCCCGATTTCGTCAAGGGGACCCCATTGCAGGTGGGGTCTTTTAGTCTGTGTATGGTACTATGGCCCAGAATACCTTTGGCTGGAATTGGTTATGTGCTCACTTCTGCATTATGTTTGTGTGCATTTGTTTTTTCCTAATAAAATTGATTTGTGCTTTAACCAGTACAAGTGCTTATAGTTATGACTAATGAACCTAAATGACAGAAGTGCTGAATCTGTGAAGCATCACATTTTAACAGCATTAAAGAGGTATTATCATCACTAGTTGCAGTTCCTCTCTTAAAGGGGTATTCTGATCTCATACAGAAAAGACTGGCATAACCTTAGTTATTTGTAAAGGTCTGACATGTGGGACCCCCACAGATTCTGAGGATGAGGAGGCCACAGCACTCATCCACCCACTGTGCATAGTAACTGTAGCACATCTCTATTCACGTTAACAGGGCAAGCTGAAGTTTCCTATGCAGCCAGGAGTGCTCCTGTTCAGGGGAGAAACAGTGCAGGGGCTACAGAGTTAAATCTGCACTGCAACCCCTATATTCTTAGAAGAAGTGGAGGTCCAAGAGGCTATATGGTATGCCATCACCGTATAAGATCAGCACATACCCTATGACAGTTGGACCTCTGACAGTTGGAGCTGGGTGCATCTACAGATAGCTGCTGCGCCACTGGTATTATGGCTTTTGCATTTTTGTCTTGTAGTCCCCTCCCCACTTATTCTTTAGCGATTAGTGATGTCCGTTTTAGTACCAATATGCTAAGTAACTGTCAATTGGGTGGCCTGTACCATTCCATTCTAAATGGTGGGGTTCATGCCATCTTAAGGGGATTTTCCAGTATTAGAAAACATGCATGCTTTCTTTAAAAAAAAAACAAGCACCACCTCTGTCAGGATATGCCTGGTTTTCCAGTTCCACCCATACACTTGTATGGAGCTAACCTGCAATAAGAGACACATTCTGTTTTTTAAAGAAAGTAGTCATGTGGTTTTTTTTTGTTTTTAATCCTGGACAACCCCTTTAAAGGGGTTTTCTCACCATGCAGTTTACAATCACAGCCAGCTTTATATTCTCTGTCGCATCAGGCTGTAGATGCTTCTATAGCAGTGACTTGTATATTTAGCATGTTGAGCCATGACATTGACTAGTTCAGGAGAGCTAATCCTCAGTTAACAAAGCTACATGTGCTCTAAAGAGTGAAAACAATTGCTTATCTGTAAACAAAAGCTATTCTTGTTCACACGGCATAATTGCAGGTGTATTTCGGCATGTAATTGCACTGCCATACGCTGAAATGCACCCCCTCGGACCAGGAAGTGTGAGTCTAAAGCTGCCTGAAGAGCTGGCTCTGTAAAACAGCATGGTGAGAACATCTCTTTAAAGGTTATTGTTGGCAAATAAAAAAAGATGCCTCCAACATTGACAAGCAAAAGGGTAACAATGTTTTGAACTTTTGACTTTCAGGCTCCATATCTCACAATCTACTGCAACTTAGAATGTGAGACTCCCATCATTGTATAGACAATCATCTTGCCTCTCATACATAACTTTGATCTTCAACTATTTAGCATCTGCGTAGTTATGCAGATTCTTGTCATGTAACTGCATTGTTACGGTTTTGCTCCTTTTGTTGGTACAATTCTTCTTGTATTCTACAAATTACAACCTGTTCTCGCATTCACTAATAGCTCAGTGTGTTATTAGGCCGATTTCCTAGAGAAAGGTCACTGGTTTGAATCGAGGAGCAGCCAAGAAGATTTCCCAAGAAAAAAGAAACTGCATCATCCAGCTCAACAATAGCGGTCTCTCAGCCAGGAATATTGCCAAACTGCATTAGAGGAGTGCCATGACAGTTGGAAGAATACAAAATGAAGTTCTGGTGCAACCAATACGGCAGTGGAGGAGGCGCTTATGCTTCATAATAATGAAATCATAGATGTCCATGCAAGCACCATGCAACACTTATTACACAAATCTAGAATGGCGGCACGAAAATAAAACGTAAAGAAGCCTCGACTTCAATATCGTCATAAGAAGCTTCGCCTGAATTTTAGAAAAAAGTACAAAGAGTAGAAAGTAGAAGATGGGAAAAGGGTGATTTGGAGCAATGAGATGAAAGTCAATAGACCGGGCTCTGATGGGGCAAATGGACCTGGAAGAATGGGGCTAACGGATCAAGAAATCGAAGGAGCTGTCAAGTCTGATGGAAGAAGCCTGAGGATACGAGGTCGTTTCACAGCCAAAGATGTTGGATACTTGACCAGGATCGATGGTGATCTCAATGCTGAGCTATAGGCGAGTGTCCTACAAGATGAGTTACTGCTTATACTCGAGTACTATGGGTATGAAAAGGACGACATAGTGTTCCAGCAGAACAACGACCCGAAGCATACATCAAGGTTGGAGAAGGAATGGTTCAATGACAATGAGGTAGATATGCTGTATTGGCCTCCACAGTCCCCAGACCTCAACCCAATCCAACACTTGTAGGTAGAATTGAAGAAAAAGCTGTATTCATACCCAAGTCCAGTCTGCACCAACATTGGGAACGTGTAGCAGAGACTTTGGATCTAATTTTGGTTGAGACCTGCTTGAAACTAATCAAGGGCCCAGAAGGATTCAGGCAGTGTCGAAAGCCAGATTTTGTATTTACAAAATAGTAAAAAAAATAATAAAAATTAAAATTGAGATTTTTAAGAGCAAAAACCGTAACAAAGCTAAATAGTTGCGAGTCAAACTTATGTATGAGAGAGCCAAGATGATTGTCTATAAAATGATGGCCGATTAAGTGGATGGTAAGATATGGAACCTGAAAGTCAAAAGTTCAAAACATTGTTACCCTTTTGCTTGTCAGTGAAGATCAGCTTTCTATTCTTTTTTGCTTTCATGTTTGTTCTTTGCTGCAATAGAAAGATCAGCTACTAAATGTAATCTATCAACAAACCAACTAGCTGCTGCTACCAGCTTGTATTGTAGCTTTTTTTAATACTAACTATGGTTTGTGTTGCTATTTTAGTTCACATGTGTGTGCTTTTATAAATTGGCTGTTGGTCTCATTAGCTCATTATCACTTTAGTAACCCCTGCAGTCTGGCACATTAACACATTAATACCCAGGGCAGTTATAAATATCCACTACAACCTGGCTCATAAAAAACATGATTACCCAAGGTACACAGAGACACAAAATAACATAGTAAAATTCATCCACAGCAGTTACTCTGCTTACTGATGGTTTCCAGCCCCCCACAGAAATATTTTGTGTATTTCATAAATTGACTGAAAATTAGTTGAAAAGGGTAAAGAGGGTTTGTTGGAAAGATGCTTGACTTCAGAGCTGTAAAGGTGGATATTCACAAAGTTTTACAATTCTCTGTCTAGACAGACTATTGTAAAGTATGTAACCTGCTGATAAACCAATAAACAATGAATGTGTTGGCACATACAGCACTAGGAGCATAGGTGATATGTGATAAACATACACTATTAAGTGACCCACTTCCTTTTAGTGCTTTGAAAACCATTGCTGATTATATGGTTACAATGCAAGCTTAGCTTCAAGGAACTTTTTATTTTAATGCCAGATATTGCGGTATGCTGCCTTATTAGTATATGTTGGACCTTGTGCTTAATTCTTGTTACTCTATTCTAGTAATTCTAGGATTTTGCCCTTTCAAAGCTAGACATTTTACTGTACATTCCCAGTCATACCTAAATATGTGGTGCCAATGTACAAGTATTTTAATGCATGAAACATAGATCATGGTGTATTGAAAATCATTGTTGTAGAATGGAATTTATATTCTGTTAGTTAGCTTTGTTTAGACAGGGCCACTTTAACAGTCTGTATGCGAGGGAGGGGAGGCATGAGCAGCCGCCTGTATGCGAGGGAGGGGAGGCATGAGCAGCCGCCTGTATGCGAGGGAGGGGAGGCATGAGCAGCCGCCTGTATGCGAGGGAGGGGAGGCAGCAGCAGCCGACTGTATGCGAGGGAGGGGAGGCAAGGAGCAGCCGCCTGTATGCGAGGGAGGGAGGCAGGAGCAGCCGCCTGTATGCGAGGGGAGGGGAGGCAGGAGCAGCCTCCTGTATGCGAGGGAGGGGAGGCAGGAGCAGCCGCCTGTATGTGAGGGAGGGGAGGCATGAGCAGCCGCCTGTATGCGAGGGAGGGGAGGCATGAGCAGCCGCCTGTATGCGAGGGAGGGGAGGCATGAGCAGCCGTCTGTATGCGAGGGAGGGGAGGCATGAGCAGCCGTCTGTATGCGAGGGAGGGGAGGCATGAGCAGCAGTCTGTATGCGAGGGAGGGGAGGCATGAGCAGCCGTCTGTATGCGAGGGAGGGGAGGGATGGAGCAGCCGTCTGTATGCGAGGAGGGGAGGCATGAGCAGCCGTCTGTATGCGAGGGAGGGGAGGCATGAGCAGCCGTCTGTATGCGAGGGAGGGGAGGCATGAGCAGCCGTCTGTATGCGAGGGAGGGGAGGCATGAGCAGCCGTCTGTATGCGAGGGAGGGGAGGCATGAGCAGCCGTCTGTATGCGAGGGAGGGGAGGCATGAGCAGCCGTCTGTATGCGAGGGAGGGGAGGCAGGAGCAGCCGTCTGTATGCGAGGCAGGGGAGGCAGGAGCAGCCGTCTGTATGCGAGGGAGGGGAGGCAGGAGCAGCCGACTGTATGCGAGGGAGGGGAGGCAGGAGCAGCCGGCTGTCTGCGAGGGTGGGGAGGCAGGAGCAGCCGCCTGTATGCGAGGGAGGGGAGGCAGGAGCAGCCGCCTGTATGCGAGGGAGGGGAGGCAGGAGCAGCCGTCTGTATGGGATGGAGGGGAGTCAGTAGCAGCCGTCTGTATTCGAGGGAGGGGAGGCAGGAGCAGCCGTCTGTATGCGAGGGAGGGGAGGCAGGAGCAGCCGTCTGTATGCGAGGCAGGGGAGGCAGGAGCAGCCGTCTGTATGCGAGGGAGGGGAGGCAGGAGCAGCCGTCTGTATGCGAGGGAGGGGAGGCAGGAGCAGCCGTCTGTATGCGAGGGAGGGAGGCAGGAGCAGCCGTCTGTATGCGAAGGGAGGGGAGGCAGGAGCACCGTCTGTATGCGAGGGAGGGGAGGCAGGAGCAGCCGTCTGTAAAGCGAGGAGGGGGAGCAGGAGCAGCCGTCTGTATGCGAGGGAGGGGAGGCAGGAGCAGCCGTCTGTATGCGAGGGAGGGGAGGCAGGAGCAGCCGCCTGTATGCGGGGGAGGGGAGGCAGGAGCAGCCCCCTTTTAGGGCGGGGAGGGGAGGCAGGGCAGCCGCCTGTATGCGGGGGAGGGGAGGCAGGAGCGCCCTGTATGCGGGGAGGGGAGGCAGGACCCAGCCGTCTTTTAATGCGGGGGGAGGGGGGCGGGAAAAGCAGCCGTCTGTATGGGGAGGGAGGGGAGGAAGGGAGCGCCGTCTGAAATGCGAGGAAGGGGGGGGCGGAGAAAGCCGTCTGTATGCGAGGGGGGGGAAAGGCAGGAGCACCCGTCTGTTTTGCGAGGGGGGGGGGGGGGAGGGGGAAAAGCCGTTGTATGGAGGGAGGGGGGGGCGGAAAGCACCCTTTTCTGTTTGCGAGGGGGGGGGGAGGCAGGAGCACCCCGTTGTATGCGGGGGGAGGGGAGGCGGGGGAGCAGCCGTCTGTTTGCGGGGGGGACAATAAAAAATTTTGAATGGGGGGAAATTTACAATACCCAAAAAGTTTTTTCAATTTAGGGTTTTTTTTATTTTAGACTAATATGTAAAAATATTTCAGGGGTTTTAATTTTGAATCTTCTGGGTTCTATTCTTTTTCCAAAAAAAAATTTGGGGCCCACCCTTTTGGGTCTTTGTTAGATGAAAAAGGGTTTTTTTTCACAAACCTGGGAAAGGGATTCTTTATTTTTAAGAGCGTGAGACTTTTGGAAAACTCTGTCAGAGGAACTTGTCATGGTGTTTTTCATTTAACAGAGTTCAAAAAAGGGTTTCCGGGAATACATTTCTAGATTTGGGGGATAGTTATAAAAATTAAGGCTATTTTCACACGATTTAAAAATGGGGGTTTTTCAGCCCGAAATTTACGAAACCGTAGTGCACAAAATTAGGGCGGGAAATACGTCCCAGTCATTACGGAAATTTCCCACATTTCTCATAGAGAACTAGGGAAAGGGGGTTCCCCCCTCCCTGCTCGGGGGAATGACCGCGGGGGGAGTTTAAGTACAGGGTAAATTTTCCCAGCGGGGGTATACGGGGCCCCCGGGGGTAATGAAAGGTCTAGGGCCGGGGAGGTGGGCCCCCGCCCTCGCCCACAGGGGCGTAATTGGGGGCAAATTTACACCCAGCAAATAACCCGTTGGAAAACACAGCCTTGGGGTTTCTTCCCCACAGCCAGACAATCCCGGTAGGTTTTTTCCAAACCCGATATTTTTCTTTTTTGGCCGGGGGGCGGGCTTTTTCCCCCGTTTGGATTGACCGTCCCTTTTCCCCCACGGTTTATTTCCCCCAAAAAACGGGGGAAAAAGGGTGAACATGTTCAAATTTTTTGGGGAATGTAGCGTGTGGAAAAAAAAAAAGCCCTATGTGCAGTGGGGATGCTGAAAGGATTTTCTATTTAAATAATGTAAAAAGGTTCAGTGTTTTAAAAAAAAGGTTTTAAATTTAAAAAGTGTCTGTAAAAATGACTGAAAACCTTTGCCTTGGGGACGGGCCCTAAGATTCTGGAAGACGGTTGTTGATATAGGGATTTATTCTGATTGCCAGATTAGGTTGGAACTTTTTCCCCTAAATGGGGAAAATTGGCTTTACCCCCAGGGGGTTTTGCCTTTTCTGGTTTAATGTAGAACAGTGGCTAAATCAGGGGGCGTTTTTGTTTTTTCTTTTTAGACTTACAAGTAGTAACTTTTTTAAAAGGTGACCAGTATCGGTATTGGGTTCGGCTCACATGTGTCGGAGGATCCTTTCAGAACCTCTGTCGCATGTTCCGTGTAATGATGGAAAAATTTGCACCACAAGCTCAATGGACACCACAGCGGAAAACACGACCCTTTTCATTAATTTGGGGGTTTTTGGGCCTGGGGTGTCCATTTTGTAAAACTGATTCATGGCTTCCGTTTTACCCCTGCGTGTGGTTTCAAAACGGAACCCGAGATGGTAAAAGTCCCGAATTAAGGGGCGTTAAACGGAAAGGGGGACAAAAACCGGTTTGGTTTTACCCGCCCGGTATTTGTCCTTTTTTGGGCCGCCCCCCCTTTACATTCAAAAGCACGTTTCCCGTCTAAAAAACCGGAGGGAAAGATTGTAAAACACAATTTTTTTGCGGGGGGAAAGACCGCTGGGGGAAAAAACCCATGCGTGGGACTGCTGCACGGGTTTTCCATAGGGACCCATTGGCTCATTTTGGTGGTTTTTTTTGGGGGTCTGCAAAACCAAAAACCGGCCGAAAACGGGCAGTGGGGACCCCCCAAAGGGCTGTTCACACGGCGTTTTGGATAGGTTTTCGGAGCGTTCCCACCCAAAAAGCCCCAAGTTCATTTAAATTTTTTTTTTTAAAACACATGAGGTTTTTACACCTTCTTTGAAGTGGGGTTTCCATATTTAACGTGTTTTTGTAGCGGTTTTTGGGTCAGTTTTTTGGGTTTTTTAATTTGTATGGGTGAAAACCTCGTCGAAAACCTGATCCAAAACCTCGCCGAGAAACGGCTCGTGTTTTGGGCGAGGAAACGCTCCGAAAACCTCGTCCAAAACATTGTCCAAAAACGCCGTGTGAACATGTCCTAAAAAACGTTTTAACCTTTTCTAAAGGGGTTAGGCTTTGGTTTTTAAAATTAAAGATTGTTTCTTTTGATGTGAGCAGGGAAAATATGGACACAATCCCGATTTAGGGTTGCATTTCTCAGAAGAGCACCACAGATGAAAATCTGACATGTCTATTTAACATCTGCATTTCAATAAAGTAAGGAAAGTTGACTATCTTTTTCCAAAACCCCGGAGGGAGGGAACCCGATGTAAGACTGGTCTCTGTCAATATTATTTATGATGCAGAAAAATAAATGGGTACAATGGTGTTTTGGACTGTTTAAAATGTAAGACTTCTGAATGCCCCAAATTGTAGCAGAATGTGAATCTCACCAGGGGACAAGGAGAAGCTTTGCTGTAATGTATAATGCCAAGTGAGAGCTGGAAATAATTCATTGGATTTCAGTAGTAGAATAGAAAGCTTTACTGCTTGTGATGAGCCCAGAAACCAAAGTGAGTGCCAGTACAAACACTCTGTACCTGTTTTTAGAGAGCATGTGTTGACACAAAATACTCTTCTTTCTATTATATATAAATCTTAGTAGATACTGTAGCTTGCAGGTAGCTTTATGATTTCACACGGAGACCAGATATTGTTTACTGAGGGGGGCAGTCAAACTACTGCTTGTTCTTTGCTGACCTATAGCAAAATGAGTTTGAAAAAGGCATGAGCAGCCCGAAAGGGGTTTAGTTATCTCGCTGATCTCAGTTTTTTGTTTTTAATTAAAAGTAGTTGTTTCCAACGCCCTCCCCTTAAAAAAAAGGAAAAGGTTGTTTTATTTTATTTGTTTTTGGTATTTTTTCGATCTGCCCCGGTTATGGTATGACGTATGCCAGTAAAGCTCCCGGTGTACATGCTGAATGTGTCCCTAGGGTGCATAGCCTGATGAAAACCAAGTGTCCCTGGGCCCTAAAGGGCCCTGTTCAACTGTCGGGTACTTAGCGCGGCCCTTACAGCGGGTGTTAGGAAATCGGCTGATAAAGCACGTTTTCCTCGGCTTGGGGGGGGGGCGGCGTCGGCCCCGGCCCCCTTGCTTATTTCTCGTGGGGATATTGCCCCAAAAAATTGACATGCCTTTTCCCCCGCGGTTAATAGATTATTTTAAAGCGGGGAAAAGGGGGCGTAATCCAAAATTTTCGCAACAGGATTACCGTAAATTCCCGGGGCCATCCGCTCATATTAGAGCCTAAATACGGCGCCAAATATGCGCCGAAATTAGCCTGTGTGAACAAACCCTTATACAGTTGGTATATCTTTGGGTTCATGTACGCCACACAAAGGAATCTACTCAAGTTAGGGGATTGGCATAGTTTTTTCCTATATTCTATGATACTTTCTGGCATAAACGTTAATGAATATGTTGGACCAGTAGAGACAATGCCACACTCAGCAGGCAGTAAAGCAAACATAAAAAAATATGTATAAAACTTTGGGTTTTAGTGCAGATTTGATCAAATTGTACATGCCCAGCTACCACATCAACCTAGCTATAGTTGCCTCTCCTGGAGACTAAGCCACCGTGCATTCAAGGCAACATGTTCCATTTACACTGATGAAAAGGATTTAGGGTCACATGTATGAAAACTGTCTAGGTCTAAAATTCACTTTGTTTCCCATAGCAACCAATCGGAGCACCCCTCATTTCATGTAGTGCTCTGGAAAAATGAAAGGGGCGCTCTGCTTGCTATGAGCAACAAAGCGAGTTTTAGACCTAGACCGTTTCAATACATATGGGCCTTAGTGTGTAGCTAAAATGGAGACAACCACTACTCCCAATAACCTAATCAAAAAAGGCAAAGTAAAACAAGAAAACTGGTTCAGGCTATTGCGGCTTTAAAGAAAGAATGCAATTCTGCAACACTAGAAATACAGCAGCAACCAGCAGGCACTAAAACACCTAAAAACATTGAATTTATGAAATCCTTTAAATTGCACTGTTACGATCTTTTCTAAACAAACAGACCATCCCAGGGTTACAAACGGAATAGACTATAAGTTTGTTCTTAAAGGGGTTTTGCCACAATCTCATTTCACACCTTCTGCATCCAGCTCTTCAGCTCTGTGCACTCAGAAGGAGGCGTGTGTGATTTTTTGAATTGCAGATCATGTGACCCAGCAGGATGACATCACCAGGCCTTTCCTCTCTTTAGTAAAAGGTCTGTTTATGTAAAGCATTGTGAGTAGCTGAGAGATAATGTTTTTGCTTCATAGCACAAGGGTCCTCGGTTCAAATCCCTGCAGGAACCAAACCTGTGCTGTTTTTTTTTCTCTTTATCAATACACAGACCTCATTGCGGTTTCTTTTTTTTATTTATTTGCACTGTTTCCTTAATTACTAAGGAGTACTGAGCATGTGCGACCAGGAGTGAGGAGTTCTCAGCCCTGGTCGTATCCCCTGCAGATGAGCTGTAAACAATAAATCACTAAAGGAACAGCTAAAACAAAAACGGTGCAGAATTTGTAATATTAATGAATGGTGAAAATGTTTATTTCATTTGTAAGTTTCCCACATCAGTTTTACTTTGTGGCAAAACCCCTTTAAGTTGAATGCAAGTCGGAACAGGTACATTTATTAAAAGTAACTCCAACAATCTTTTTTTCTTTAATATTTGGATAGTGCGGGCGACATCCCTGTTGCATTTTGTTTTGCGGTCTGTGACCTTGTTTAGAAGATTTCACCTCACTTTCTGTATCATGTGCTGCTGTAGTATGCTGATACTTGCAGTTCCACAGCTACTAGCTTCTGTGGAACATTAAGGGCATGTCCCCACTGCACGGGTTTTTGGCCGGTTTTTCAGCCGGTTTGCGGTTTTTCAGACCGCCTGAAAAACCGGCCGAAAATTAGCACAATTGTGCTCTATGGAAAACCCGTGCAGCAGTCCCCACTGCACGGGTTTTCCGCCCTGCGGTTTTGTCGCCGGCGGACCGGCGACAAAACATTGTGCATGTTCAATGTTTCGTCCAGTTTCCGGACGGAACATGTGCATCTCAATGGGAGGGGGGAGGGCTGTCTCTCGCTCATCGCGGAGAAAAGCCCCCCCCCTCCCCCCCCCCCACCCCGTGGCCATGGGGACGGGCGCAAAACCGGACAAATCCCGGCCGGCAAACCGGCCGGTATTTGTCCACTGCCGTGTGAACGGCCCCTAAACAACTAATGCTAGCATGCCACAACCGCACATGTTAAACACATGTTCTAATCAGCACCCATAGTACCCATTAGTACATGTGTGCTGTGGCATGCTGGCACTTGTAGTTCCACAGCTATAAATACCAGCATGCCACACATGTATTAATTGTAAGGGTGCTGATACAGTATAGTACTGTGTATTACATTGGAGCCAGCTCGGGAGGACTGGGAGCAGTAAGAACAGACCTGCCGCCCCCGGTCTGACAGCACAAGACCAGAGCGACGTGAGGGGGACCTGTTGTGCCGTCAGACGGAGGATATCATTGCAAGGTGGGTGGGCAGGAGTAAGATAAATATGAGCTGCTGTGCTTTGTCGACTGGAAGATGCAGTGGGCAGAGGAAAGCTCCAATTCTCTTGTGGGTTCTGACTCATTGTGTGAAGTCAGCACGTTGAGCCACGTCCCATAAGTCTCCGTTTCTAACTAGGAAACAGTTGTAGTTTGGGGACTGCCTATATAAATGTGCTATAGATCCCCGCAACACTTTGTTATAGGTGACAAGAGTGGTGCAAAAAAAAACGAGGGCGACATGTATGAATGGGGCTGCGCCAGAAGTCTGGTGTCTTTTCAGTCTGACATCTAGTGCAGCTCTGATCATTATAGTTTAAATTGGCCCGCACGCCGATATCGGGTGCATTAGAGTGCACGTGGCGCTTTCTAATGTACCTGATTACGGGGTGTGTGTGGGAGGTGGGGCGCACTAGAACCCTACAAAGCTATAGATTTATAGCTTCAGTATGGCATTTCCAGGTGCATTACTGCTGGAACAGGTAAACCACTTTCAAAGTGGTTCATAAATCAGTAGCGCGGGTTCATAAATCGGGTGCATTCTACAGTATAATGGGCCGTTTACACGGCACAGGTCAAATACCGGTTGGTTTATCTGTGCACATGGCCGCCGGGAGGTGGCTTTTCTCCGCAGTTAGCCGAGAAAAGCCCTCCCCCTTCACATAGACCTATTCATCTTCCGTCGGAAAAATTAACGTTCTATGTTTTTCAGGCGGTCTGAAAAACCGCCAGGCGGAAAGCCCGTGCAGTGCGTGGGTTTTCCATAGAAGCCCATGTAAAAAGCTTTCACCCGGTTTGCAGACAGTTTTCAAAACCGAAAACCGTCTGAAAAACCGGATGAAAACCCGTGCAGTGGGGACAAGCCCTTATTATGCACAGATAATTTGGCGTCCAAGTTCCATAAATCATACATGTCGCCCTAAAATTCTACGTTTTGGGGAGCTTTTACAAAAGTATTCAACCGGGGTACAAACAGTTAAAAATTCCCCCTTACGAGTTCTTCCTAACTACACTTTCGTTAGTTTTTGGTCTGTGAGTTGTTCCTAACTACCAGCAAACAGAACATCTAGAAATGTTGAGCTGTATTAAAAAAAAAAAAATCTCCCTTTTAAAAGGAAGTTACAGTGATCATTAGTACACAAGTGGGAAGTGTAAGTTCTCTTGTAACGTGGGCTTACTTCCTGATTTAGTAGCTACTGAGCAGAAAAATGTCTGAGTCTGTGACAGAATTAGGCCTGCCTTGTGAACACACAAATGTCAGGAGTCTCACAGCGGAAGTCTGTGCCTGTAGAAAGGTGTAGACGAGCGCTTCACTCAAGACTTGTTGAGCAATTGTGCTTGAACTTGACAAAAGGAAGCAAGGTAACACTGTAGATCGAGCATCTGCCTAAGCAACAACTCAAGGGAATGAGAATAATTTAGGTACTCTGTACATGTATTGAACTTGGGGCTGTGCTGTTAAGTTTTTTTGTGATCTGAACCTCTTACTGTAGGGTGGTTTCTTTTCGAGCAGATGTGTACCACCTTTTCTGCTCTGAGGACCACATTGTCAGATTGGACTACTCGGAAGGATTGCAGTAAGACTTTGTTTTCGGCATCTGAGATATTTTTAGCATATTGACAGTATAAATCGGTCTGATTAGTAGGGGTCCGTTGCTTCCCTGTTCAGCACTCTGGAGGAGAGGAGATGAAGTGGCCACTTATCACAAATCTCCATTGAATTCAAGGGAGCTATGGAAACGGCCGTGAGAGCTGCATGTATGCATAGCCACTTTTCCATCTCTATTTCATTGCTAAATCAGGCATTTACTGTATATTGCCTTTATATCTAAAGTGTACCTGTGTCTTTGTAGTTGGGGTCTACACACAATGCAATTAACATCTGCATATGACCCAAAGCCACAAATTGTGCCCATGTGAAATTAGAGAAGGGGTTGTCTAGTTTGGACAGCTTTTTCTCAAAGGCTCTTTCACAGTATTTTTTTCTGCCATTTAAAAATGTGTTTAAAAATGGCAGTGCTTTTGAAATGTCGTTTTTTTTTTTTTATTACATTTTTACATGACCTTTTATCTAGTGTCATTTTCTACATTCGTATTTGCCGGCCTTTTTTCAAGTCCTATAGCAAAGCCAATGGGAAAAACACCAGAAAAAAATTCTGTATCCAGAAGACCAAATGCTAATCCTAAATAATGCCTAAGATCAAAATGTTTTGCATGTAGTGTGTTTTATTTATTTATATACCTGCACAGAGATTGTCCTCTGTCCTCCCCATTAGAGCTCACGATCTAAATTTCAGATTAATCTATTTTTTGGAGTGTGTGGGAAACTCGAGAACCAGGAGGAAATCAAAGCAAACATGGGGAGAACGTGCAAACTGCTTGCAGATGTTTATTCTTGTTGGGATTTAAACCCAGGACCCCAGCGCTGCAGGGCAACAGTGCCAACCACTGAGCCACCATGCTGCCCTCAGCAACTGTATATTTCACTGTATTTTAAAGAGAACCTGTCACATAGATTATGCCCCCCTTGCTGAGGACAAAACAAGCTAGTGTCAGACCTGCTGTTTCCAGTGCTGTGTCCCTTATTCTGTAAGATGCAGCAGTTTTAGCGTATTTAGTGCTCAAATCTGCAGTTTTCAGCCAGAAAAGAATCCTTTAAAGAGTCAGGTTTTTTTTTCAAACTCCACCCATCGGAGGCTAACACCTGCTCATGAATAAGATTTGAGCATTAAATGCTCTAAATCTACAGCATCTTACAGAATAAGGGACACAGTGCTGGAATCAGCAGGTCTGTCGCTAGCTTGTGCTGCCCTCAGCAAGGGGGGCATAACCTGTGTGATAGGGTCCCTTTAAATTAACAACTGGTGACAATGTTTTTGGCCGATAGGAAAAAAGCTGTAAGGCTATGTCTACACGGCAACTGTAAAAGAGCATTGGAAATCTACTGGTATTTATCCGCTGTGCCGCGGTTTTTAGTGCAAATCTGGTCCGTTTTCGAATTTCGGCCGGCTCAGTACATTGAACTGTACTAGAATCCGGCACAATACGGCGGATTACAGAACCTGTTCATTAAACCTGCGGTTTTGAATTCTGACAATAGAAAATCCGTACTTTGTAGACTGCAGCTTGGATTTTTCTATTGTGGTCTATGGGCATTGGATTACAGTCACATTTTTTAAGGATTCTAAATGCTGAATCTGCTTAAAAATTCGACCAAAAACCAGTGCAGTGGAGATGTGGCCTAAAGAATATCTGACCTACTTTGACTACTTTTTTTCTTTTTTTAATCAAAGTAATGCTTTCATGAAGAATTGCCTAGACCTCCTATAACAAGCAGTAGCAGGAATCTATCTCCTGTCATTTACACAATTTTGGCTTCTCCAAGCAAAATTAGCAATTTTAAACATGTCCTTTTGAACTGGAGTCTTGCTTTTATTACAAACACAGGTTATATATTGTAGGGATGTTGACCTGTCCTTTTTAGTATGTTATAAAACTGACGGTCTTGTAGGTTGTCATTTAGTTCACTACTCCTGTACAGGAGCCTTTACTCCAAACCACAGCTTTTACTGTGGTACATCCCTCATTTGTAAACAACCAAAAAAAGGCTTAAAGCCGTATTATCGCTACAAAGATCATGTCTCTGATTATGGGGACAGTAAAAATAAGCACTTTTGTAATTGGGTTGCATTACCTCTGTCACTTGGTTTAGCAGATATGAGCTTTTCTGTAATTCTGTTTTCTACTTTCTGCTGCTGCTGGTCGGGACACGCCCCCTGGACTTTCCGCCCCCTAGACACACCCCCTGCACTATGATTTGGCTGCCTGCACACACTGTGTTTTCTCCCCTCTGAGCTGTTAAAATCGATAGTGAAACCAAGGTCTGCTGGCTGTATACTCATCTCCCAGCTCTAGGGTGAATGATCTGGGCAATTACTGGCTGTTTAAGTCACAGATCCCCTCATATAACACAGTATTATAGTGTCTCCTGCTTGTTAACAGGGGGAGAGGAGGAGAGGGAGGGCAGTGTGTATTTCTCCATATAAAACAGTAACGCAGACTGCAGCCTGGTAACAGAGGGAGAGGAGGGGGGCAGTGTACACTCCTCACATGTCTCATCAGTTCAGGCTGTGTGTATTACTGCATATAGCACAGCAAGGAGCTTTTGGAGTCAGCCTGAAGCTCTGCAGACATAGGAAGCATGCAGGAGGCTGCAGATCTGTTCTGACCAGACATCATTCTGCTTCTACTGCCTAACTCAGAATGATGTCACAGGTCTTCAGTGAGGAGAGACACGCCTGCTGAGAGGAGAGACTCGCCCCTGGATTTCAAATTTTAATCTCCGAGAATTAGCTGACGAGCACGAACAGTTCAAACGATACAACCCCTTTAAATTTCAATGCTTAGAGCACACTTCTATTATAGCCTATAAGGATAAAAGTGGAAACTTAGTGGATTCATTAGACAGTACAGTAGATGAGATCTGTTAGATCCGTCCTGTACGAATGCACTTTTAAATTATGGTTGATCAGTGTATATGCTTTGGGAGTAAATTCCGTTATGGATTTTCTGCAGCAGATCCGCAGAACAAAATCTGCACCCCCAAAAAAGTTGGTGTAGATTTTAGAGCAAATTTGTACTCTATTACTTTAGTGGGAGAAAGCAAAATCCGTGCTAAATCTTCCGGAAAAGTTAGGTTAGGGATTTTATTTTTGTGCAGATTTTGCCTTCTGCACCAGTTGGTGTAGATTTTTGGGTATGGACTTTATTCTGCAGATCTGCCCTGTTTGAACATAAAATCACAGTAACCAAAGAGCCTTTTTTGGTAACACAGCCGGGATACCCTCAGCAGATCATTGCAGAAAAAAATGAAATAGATTACTCCTTTAAAACTTAAAGGGGTGTTCTCACCATGCTGTTTCATAAAGTCTTCTTTTCACAGCCAGTTTCAGGCTCTCACTTCCTGTTCATGCCGTGGGCAGGTCTACAGCAGTAATTGGCATATCAGCTCTGCTATTCCTAGCTGAGTCTGTTAAAGGGATGTTGGTAATGGAGAGTTTAACAGTAGGGCAGAAGTCTACAGAGCTCTTAAGGGTTAGTGTTAGTCATAGCTAAAACTCCTTTGCTGCTAAGACACAGCAGGGAGGGACATCACCATGGTCAGACACAGCAAGGTCGGGTTACTGAATGGGTTTTTGTAGAATGCAGGTGGTTTTGTAATTAACCTCACTGTAAAGTAACTGATGTTAATTACAAAACCACCTGCATTCAACCAAAACACATTCAGTAATGCGTCATAAGAGCAAAGCTTAAAGGTGCAGTTTTGATGCGTGTTTGGTACAATTTTTGTGTTGCAGTGCTGCAATACAGTGACACTGCCCTGATTAACAACAAGCTCCTTTTGATTTCCTAGTTTGTTTAGAAAGGTGTTGCAAGTGAGAAATCAATTACTGTGCCTATAGCTTTGCGGACCTTAAGGGTATGTTCACACGGCGTTTTGGATCTGTTTTTAGATGCATGTTCGGATCTGTGTTTCGGACCCAAACACGCACAATTAGTGTGATCGCCGATGCGTGTTTACTTACGTCTTTCGGATCCGTTCAAAGAATTGTCGTCAATTCTTGATCCGAAAGACGCGGCAGGAGCCCTATTTAAAACTATGGGGTGCGATCCTGCTGCAGCCAAAACGCATCCAAACACACCCCTGCTTGTTAGATGCGTTTTGGATCCGACTGACAGCACTTTTGGATGCGATTTTCGGATCTAAAACGCTGTGTGAGCATACCCTAAGTAAACAATTATTGTGTCTGAGGAACTTGACAAAGAATTCAAGGTGTTGACCTGATCTTCAAGTTCTTCAGATCTTTAGTTTGATTGAGCGAATATGGGATGTGCTAGAAAACATGGTCCATGAACAATACCTTGCCTTGCAATTTACAGGACTTAGAGGGGTAATCTTATTTTAGACATTTATGGCAGTCACAGGATATACTATAAATGGTGGATAGATGCAGGGCACACCTCTCGCACCCTAATCTAATCCTGTTGACCTTTTTCATACATTGTGATCCTGCACTAAAGAGGCTGTCTGGTTTATTTCTGTTAAATATTTTTACACTACTGGTGCCCTGATAAAATTCATATTCGCCACCCTTCTCATTTTGGTTCCATCACTTCTGGCATCCACCATCTTCCTTGGTTCTTCTGTTGACATTTGGCTACTGCAGTTATGTACCACTGCTCTGAGCCATTTACTTCTAAACGGGGAAGTCCTGCAATGACTGGTGACTGCTGCAGCCAATCAATGGTCCCAGTGGTCTCAAGTCGGCCACAACAGCTGAAAGGCAACAGAAGAACTGTGGAGGATGGTGGATTGCGGCAGTGCAGATAATAAGGCAAAAGGGGCATTGAGGTTTTTTTCGTTTACCAGGACGCCTGTAGCCTAAGGCTGTGTCTACACTGCAGTGGACAAAAAAACGGCTAGAAAACCAAATATTAAAGGAATTGTCTCACTACAGGCTTTCAGCCCACTTCAATGTGTCTGGCAGCAAAGGATTTTTGAATTCAGGGGCGTGTTTCTTTTCTGCCTCTTCTCCTCTCTCTTCCCCCCCCCCCCTCCCCTCAGCACACAGAAAGCTCTCCTCCATAACTTTCTTAACTGCTGCCAGAGGTTACGTTTGCTCCCCAGATTTAAACCCCTGTGTCTGCCTGCCTAGGTCTGATGCAGGCTGCTGGATCAGCTGCACTGTCAGCTCCACAGTCAGGAGACAGGAGAGGGCTGAACTGAGTGTAGAGAGGTCTGTGAAGCTGTGTATGCTAATAGCAGAGCAGGGGAGATGCAAGTGTTCCTATACCCCCTGCTTAGCATACAAATCTCCACATCTCCAGCAACAACAAACAAACCCTATCAGAACAGACACAGGGCAGCTGTGAAGTGTGTTACTATACTCAGGATGTGTCACTAATACAGCAGAGCATGAAGCGTTCACATGCCCCCCTGATCTGTTCTAATAGTATAGTCAAAGCTCCACAGACACATGATTATAGTAACACACTTCACTGCTGTCACATCTACTGACTACAGATCAGCCTCAGCTCTGCTCTCCTCAATCTGTGTAGAGAGCAGGAGGAAGCAGGCACACACAGGGTTAATCCAGCTACACAGAAGCCAGAGCCCTCTCCCTCCCTCCCTTCCCTACAGAAGCATACTGTGCAGGAGGGGCTCTTTGCTCACACCTGTATTCAGAAACATATGAGTCACCAGCACTTACAGCCAGTGAGATAAAGATCAACAGGTCAACTGCTATAGGGATTTCAGGAGCTGATGCACTACTACTAACAGGGATAACTCAAAAACAGTAGGACATTTGTAATGAACATATATTGCAAAGCTGCTTGTTTTTTAAAGATCTTTTAATTAAAACCCAATCATTGTAGAGACAACCCCTTTAATATTATATTTTGTCCACTGCCTGTCAAAAACAGCTGAAAAAAACATCAATTTTCTGGTGCATTTTTGCCGCTTTTTTTGCAGACATGCACAGTATTGTAAAAAAGAAAGAATACCGCTGAAAAGTAGAGTGGAGACACTACCATAGATTCCAATAGTTCGTGTTCTGCACTGCTCAGTCGTTTTTTGCAACGCATTTCAAAAAATGACCAGCAGCAAAAATGAGCAAGACGTTTTTACTATAGAAGTTTTATGGGAGCTGGTTTCAGTCGTTTTTTCAGTGTTTTTAGAAAACGAAAAACGCTGAAAATTTTTTTTTTCTGTGCATTGGAGACAGAGCCTAAATCGATTCAATAAAAATTTCCCAGACAACCCCTTTGAGGATTAAAGTGTGGTATTTGCAGCATGCAGTTTCCCACAAAGAGTGCAGCACTCTGGGAAATATGCCAGTCATGGCACAGCTAAATCCTGCTTGTTTTGCTTACAGTCATGCAGTAAGTGATCAGCTTTATGTCTATCTGGCTTAGGGGTTTCTATTTCCTGCAGCTTTTTCTGGTGGTAACATTTTAAATATATGACTAATATTACTGTTCCCATCATTGCTTGCATAAGCAATAAATGTTTTGGGATAATTTCCATTTAAGAATAAGTGCTTTTGTTATGTGCGACTGAGAAGTGAAATTTAGTGGGTGGAGTAGAGACTGACATCAGATTACTGCTGACTCATCTGGGGTGAAATGACTCTCGCTCTCTCTTTGTAACTGAGCAGCTGAGAAGCAGAAAGAAACTCTTTCATGAGCGCAGAGATGTGTGGGAGCAGGTTTATTGGGCTGAGGCATGCAGACCGATTTCATCTGTTCCCTCATGTCGTAAGTGCTGTATTCAGGTTTCACATCCATCTTTGGACAACACACACACATACAATAATACACACAACACATACATATATATATAATATAAATATATATATATAATAATTTGATGTATACATACATATATGTATATGTTGTGTATATTGATATATAGTATATAATATATATATTGTGTGTGTGTATGTGTATATATTATTAATATATGTATTATATATATATATGTAAAATATATATTATATATATATATATATATACTATATATATATATATTATAATATATATATATATATATATATAAAAATGTGTGTGTGTATATACACACATTCACATATAACTAATCTAAATTGTGGCAGACCGCCTAGGATTTCTGTTTTAGTTTTGTATACGCTGACCTGTTGTCAAATGTGCCTGTTATCCGTTACTAGTAAAAAAGAGGGGAGTTTAGCTTGTCTAGTTTTAACCAAAAAATGCCAAAATATGGCTGGCTGCTAAAGACACTGCAGCCAAAGCAGTAGAAGGGATTAGCTCTAGTTCATATCCAACCACCATATTGGAAAGTCCAGAGATCTGGATCGTCGTCTTTCATAACACAAGGCTTAGGGAAAGGGCTGGAAGCCCAAGCCCCCTCTATTGGATGTAACAAAATTTAATTTTTTTTTGGGGAACCCCACTGGGGTTTTTTTGGAAACAAAAGGGATATTACCCAACCCACATCACTCATCGCATAAACCGTTTGGGGTTTTGCCCCTCATCACTGCAAGGCAGAGTGATACTGGCTGGCTGGGTGGGGGGCAATGAGTGGCTCAGAGAGGGGAATATCTCTCCTTGGGGAGAGTACCATATAGGTGTGTGGAGATTCGAAATTGCCTTTTGCACTCCACGAAGCATCTGCATTTCACATAAGGAATTATGGGAAAGGAGCTGAGAAGCTAAAACAGGACATGAGATCTCCTCTAGTTCTGAAAACAACCAAAATCACAACAGCAATGTATTTGCTAGTGATCTTTATTTACCTTTTGCCTACAAGTTTAAAGCTTATCAATGTGATGAGAAGACCTCTTTTAATTTTCTTTTTGTTCTGGTACATTGTGTATAAAGTAGATGACCCTAAGGCTATGTTCACACGGCTTAACTGCGGGACGTAATTACGTTCCGCAATTACGCCGTGTGGCCGGGAGCGGGGGCCTTGACAATCATTATAGCGGCCTATCCCCGCTAGAAAGTGACCTGTCAATTATCTCCCCGGGGGGGGAGAGGAGACGTAATCCTAGTTCTCTTGAGGGGCCCGTAATGAAATGGGCCGTTTTCAGCCCCTAAAATTTTCGCACTTCCCGGGTTTTAAATTAGGACCAAATACGGCCATTTTAAAAACCGTGTAACATGGCCTAAGAGCTCGTCCTCAAGATAGAAAGTGATTTTTCCCGCAATCTTTTGACTGTTATGAAAAACTTGTTTTATCTGTATCAGTTATCTGCTTAGTTTTACTCTTAGTTTTGTATTATATTGGTGACATTTTCGGACTTTAGAATCGACTACCAATTTCCATAGTTATGAGTTCGACATAAAATTTTCCCGGAACCCAAATTGTATTTCAGGACCACTATACATACATCAGTTTATGTTGGCTATGGGTAGAACGTGGTTTCATTATCTGCTGGTGCTGTGTATATTTTGTGCTTTAGACTTGGGCATTGAGGTTTCAAGGGTTGATGAAATTTGCTTTCCCTTATAATTTGCTTGTCACTTCAATAAAAAAACCAAGCAAACTGTGGTTAGTGTTTTGTAATAGTACTTCCCTAGAATACTTACTTCCTTTTAAAATGTGTTTTGAATTTCAAGAATGTAAAAATTTAAAAAGAGGAAAGGAGGGGGGTTTAAAATGAGAAAATTGTATCTTCCTTTTTTTTAGGGTTTTGGGAAAAAAAATCTTATGTGATTCAGATGCGCCAAATGTTTAGGGGGTTTTCTAGATTGGGATTTTTTAGGTCTATTTTTGCTAAAAAATAGAAAACGAAAAGCACTTCCCTTTTTTTTTCTTAAAGAAATTCTTTATTGGCAATCCGTTAAAAAAACTTTGTTAGTAAGGGGTAGCTTGGTCTCCCAAAACGCGTTT
Organism: Phyllomedusa bahiana; assembly: GCA_025379985.1. NCBI lineage: Eukaryota > Metazoa > Chordata > Amphibia > Anura > Hylidae > Phyllomedusa > Phyllomedusa bahiana. The sequence continues at coordinate 37,593 of JAODAL010012214.1, read as the reverse complement.
GCTTTCTTTCCGCTTTTGGGCAGCCAAGCTATTTTAACGGGTTGCCAATAAAATTTGGGTCTTTAAGAATATACTGGAAATGCTGGATCGGGGGTTCACCTTTTGGCCCTTGCTTGTGGGCCAGGTGGACCGTGCATCTCCGTTTGGGGGTGGTGAGTGCTTCTTTTTTTTTCTTGGTTAGTCCTTAAATTTGCTATGTTTGCACCTTTCTTGGAAGACTCCGAGTTTAGGTAGCTAGATATAGTGTTGATTTGAAAGAAGTCATTAGGATTCTGTCCTTGGTAACTGGGGATGGGATGAGTTGTATTTTTTTCTGGCATAAACCTGTGATGACTTTCTTCCTTTACTTGATACAGTTTGGATTGAGACATTTAGAAATATTTTATTTACCAATTCCTATAAAATGTTCAAATGCCTAGAAAAATAGATGCAGGTAGACTTGTAACAATAAGGCTATGTCTGCACAGCGCAGGTTTTCCATCAGATTTTCGGTGGCTTTTGGTTTTTAGAAATCTCTGAAAATCTGACGGAGAACTTTTCATATAGACTTCAATACAAAAATTACCTGTAATCTACATAGGTCTTTTTTTTTTTTTTTTTTTTTTTGTTGCCCGTTTTCAAAGCTGGGGTTTTAGGAACATTTGTAAAAATCTGCCCCAAATTTGTCAGAAATTAACTATTTAATTTAGGCTATGTTACCAGCGATTTTTCCCTCAGATTTTTTGGTGGTTTTAGGGGGCGTTTACACTAAAGACCCAAAAACCGGGCAGAAATTCGAAGGACTTGGTGTTTTTTTTGGCACGCACGGATTCAAGTCGCCCCCCCTTCGCACCCACATGATCATTTTCTGCACAAAAAACGGGTGGAAAAGAACACGTTTTTAATTTTTCCCGGCCCGCTGGGGGGTAAAATCCCATCAGCGGAAAATCTGTGCATGGGGGATGCTGCTCGGATTTTCATTGAAGTCTATGGTGGAGCGTTCTTGTGGTTTTTCAGATGGTTTGAAAAACCAAAAACCCTCTAAAAAAACTGAAAAACTTGTGCGGACAGGGCCCTTATATTTAGAAAACTCTGAAAATCAGATTGAGAACTTTTCAAATAGACTGCCTGAAAAACAGCCCAAAAAAACAAGCCAAAAACCTCAACAAAAAAAACTTGTCGGAAACCCAGTGGCTTTGGACAAAAAACTGACAAAATACTCCGGTTCAAAGTGGTTTTTAGGTTTAGTTTTTTGTCCTATGCTGTGTGGCTCTAGCCTAATACGTTTGAGCATTCATGTGATAACTTCTAGCTTCTATCACCTACTCCTTTGTCTTGTAAAGTGTCTGGCAGGATGTGGTCCCATATTGGGGATTACTGCCTTCACTTAGGATTTGTGATTGTGTTTCCAGGCATGTTATTGAGACTCTTGCTTGTCTGTTTCTTTAAAAAAAAAAAAAAAAATTTTTTTTAAATTTCGTTATTGTTTGAGTTTAAAACTCTTTTATTGTGTTGGTTGGGATAGTAGAAATCATTTTCGCTTTAAAACATGTTCGTTTTCTTTACAATCTCATTCTTCGCCCAAAATGATTCAGCATTTGCTGTTGTAGTGTGGAAAGTGTTCAATGGTAAGTACAGATTTTGTAAACCAAAATCCTTTTATTTATAATATTTTTCATGGAAGCTCTGATTGTAGAGACGCTTTAAAGTGAACCTGCCAGGTTAAAGGGATTGTCGAGGACTTACAAAAACTCAGTGGTCGCTGGGGTGTGATTCGAAATAGAAAAAAGGATACTCACCTCCCCTCGTTCCATCCCGGTGGCCGGCCCGTACATACCGGCTGCACAGTGAATACCATTGTCCACAAGCTATGTGCAGCCAATCACAGGCTACAACATCACATGCACATGAACACTCTGGCCTGTGATTAGCTGCACATAGCACATGAACAATGGATGTTCACTGTGAAGCCGGGATGTACAGGCCGGTCATCTGGATGGAACAGGAGCGTCACAGAGGTGAATAGGCTTCTTTGTTTCTATTTCTAGTCCCCCACTGGACTAATGAGCTTTTGTAAGTTCCAGAAACCCCTTTAGATATGCAGTGTAATCTGCCAGCATCATGTTATAGGGCTATAGAAGTTGAGTGGATCAATTAAATAGTGTGAAAAGATTCAGTATAACTTGTAATTTATTGATCTAAATTCTGGATTCCTGCTCAGTCTGGGTTTTATGAGCTCGGTGGGTAGTTCTACTCTCTTATTGGTAGTTATTTCTGTATGCACAGGGGAGGCTGTCAGTGACTGATGAGACCACCCACTGGACACTTAAATCCAGAACAAACAGGGATTTAGATTAATAAATTATAAGTTCTACTAAATCTTTCCTACAAAACATTGGCCCACATGTATGTCTAAGGTTTTATGTTGCCAAAAGCAACCAACCAGAGCTTCCCTTTTAATTTCATATAGTGCTCTAAAAAATTAAAGGGGAGCTCTTATTGATTGCTATGGGCAACAAAGAAAGTCTTAGACCTAGACCGTTTCATACATGAGACCATATATAGTAATGTGTTCAGCTTTCTTGCTCGTAAAGTGACCCCTTTAAATCAGGTGCATTTTCATGTGTAAAGGGTTCCCCCTTAAAAAAAAACAGGGAAAATTTTTAGCAATTTTTATTGCTATTCTTCCCTTTATCTCTTTATGCTTTCCAACCCGTGAGTGTTTGGGACGAGGAGCATATTTCCAAAGGAAGGGTTCCCATTTTTTACAAGAGTTGAACCCCACTGCTGCTGTATTTTTAATGCCAATATTGGAAAGGGGACATTTTCCTAGTCCGTTAGGACAGCAGGAATACAGAAGTTTGATCTCTTTTCCTACTAGGACATGGCCACCCAATCTAGAGAATTGGACCCCATGTTCTGCCAGTGGGCTTTCCAAGTGTTGAGATTGCGTCCTACCAGACACTTATGGCATATCCTTTGCATATGTCATACATGTTTTGTGGGAAAGATTTAAATTGTCTAATTAAAATGCAGTATATTGTGATTAACCAGAAGATTTATGTAATAGCTTCCATTGGGGCTCACAAGAGGATGTCCATGCTTTTTTTGGAATATTGAGGTAACAGAACAGTGCTTTTTCTTACCTTGAAATTCCGTTACCAATGGTAAATAGATTTAGCAGTTTTCATATGATATGCCGGTACATTACATAAAAGATGATCTTCATACACATGAGAGGTATGCATAGAAATCATTTAGAAAACCCTTCTTAATAAACAATTGCTTTGCTTTATAGATAGAACCATTATTCCCATTAACAGTTGTATTTCAGAATTACCTCTGAGACTGGTTTTTACTTCAAATCTAATTTCCATTCACACTGGTTATATACGTTAAGGAAGAATAATTTCCTGCTCTTGTCATGCATATTACGCCATGCATTCATATTACTTAATTGGGATTAGTGCTCTATAAATTTTATGTAATGTGTTAATCTATAAAAAAGCGTCAGGTTGTTTCTTAATGGAAGAGATGCATGAAATCATTAAGTAAAGTGGCATTGTACTTTCAAGGAATGCTAGCAGTTACATTCTATCTGCTCTTCCAAATGGTTTATGGTTATTTTAGTTTGAGGCAACAAGGTGTTATTCCAGAATCTAATTACTAAACTGTCGCAGAGGGAAGCCACTGGAAGTCAAGGCCCGGAATGTACTTTTATACCAGGGGTGCAAGGGCCACATAGTCATATTGTAGCACTCCCAGGGGCCCTGTAAATCTTAGAGTTGTATAACCCATCTAAGACCTTTATTGCACTTGAGTTGTAAATACCCAGAATGGCTGAGCGGGCCTTGGTTCCACTTTAAGGACTGACACAGGTCAGAATGGAGGGTCCCACGCTTTGTACTCCAAAAAGTATTTTTGTTTTAAATGTGGTGTGTAGATATTGTATGTGTTGTGTATATAAAATATTATATATAATTAATCACTTCTCCATCATCTCCTTCTCTTTGGAGTCTGGAACCTGTCAGCCATTTGCCATGATTGTGTCAGAAATAAATACTCCTTTAAGAAGGAAATCCAGAGAGGCAAAAAACCCCTTTTTACTGGATTGCAATTTTAAAAGTTTTTAAATTAGCTATACGAAATAGTCGTTCCAGCCATACATAATAGCCATATAGGGTGCGCTATAACAATGCCAGCCATACAGTATCCACTGTAACAGTGCCATCAGTTAAATACAGCTGTCAAAAGATGTATATTACTTTCTGAAATAAGAGGACAGAGACCAACCAATGGCTGTGTCCTTATGATTGGGGGCTGCACACAGGGGCTTCGGAGGTTGCAAGTTGTGAATCCCTGTTTTATACTGATTGAAAAATGTAGGCCCTGGCCATGATCCTGAAGCAAAAGTTACAATATTTCTGTAGTGTAGGAACACAACCTTGTTATTTTTTAGGGGGTCAAAAACCACCTTTAGCTGTAACAAAACATACCCCAAACATCACGTAAACCCAACCAGGGGGGTTATTTTTGATACAGCATTTTTAAGGCGGACCCAACCATTTTTGGGAAAAAAAACGTCCGAATGTGACCTGGTTTTTGTCTGATGCAGTTTTTGCCACATTTTGCAAAAAAAAACCGGTCAGTTTTAGCTATTTTTGCTGTCGGCCCATACGGTTGAATGTATGGGAAACCAGAAGAAAGACGGCAGGCGCTGTCTGTTTTTACAACATGTTCCTCAAACCGCTGGTGCCAGAAAACGAGCTGAAAAAAATCGGCCTGTGTAGACTATAGCTCATTTTTTTCTCTTAAAGTCTAAGGGCTGCCTAAACGATCGTATTTTCAGCGGTTTTAAAATCCTAAAACTGCCGAAAATACAATGGTTTTTGCGTGCTTTGTAGACATAGCCTTAGGGTTGGCCTGCTCAGCCTACAAGATGGTGAGGGTCTTAAGAAATTTTGCATTGAGGTCTAGGACAATTACTCGAAGTCGGTGCTGGATTGACTATTTTTGCTCACATTTGCACTTGTTTTTGGTACCGTTTCTAAATTTGGGGTTGTCGAGTGCCCCAACTAAAACCATTCCATTTCCCCCTTTTGGATATTTTTAGAATTTGTTGCTCCCGGGCTCTTAGTGCTCGTTATACATTTTCTGGGGTTTTACATGTCGGGTGATTCATAAGTGTCAGATATCGCCTGACAGATGTGATAATCTGTCTGAGCAGACGGGTTACTGTAGACACCACTGTCTCTTTTCAAGGTTGCACAGTACTTCTTCAATGCATCTCCGCGCTGTTATTTATAAATCAAATAGCAAGTCCATGCAGTACATGCAGAGAAAGTAGGTTACACATAGGAGGACTGATAATTAGAGGTGATTGAAGAGACAGAGCTATTAAAAGTCCTAAGTGTTTTCAACCCTAGAGGGGATCTGGAAGCTGCCCTGTTTTCCATGTAACGAGGAATAATTTGGGCCAAGGTGGGGGAAAAAAACCAAAACTTCCTTTTAAAAATACAGGACGAAACGTCTTATGTAATGCATAGTGTATGCGTCTGAGCCAGTCCGGAAGCTCTCGGATAACATTACAAACCTTTCGACGGAGTTTGTGGGTAACAACCTCGAAATCACTTTGGAAAAATGTCAGAACACAGCAACAGTGGAGGGACTATTGCTTAAAGATACACTTTTTTTTTTTTTTTTTTTTTTTTTTTTTTAGAAATGCTATTATGTATGGGTCCTCTATAGACTGTACTTTGCCTGTAATTCTGAGAGCAACCAAAAGTCCACATCTAAATTGGATGTCTCCATCTCAGATTCCAGTGGGGTCCTTTTGGCTGCTGTTGGTGTCATGTGCCGGATCCGGTGCTGCTGCTGTTCTAGAACGATCCTATATGGAACACAAAAACCGAAATAATAATGAGGCTGTGCAGCTATCCTAAGATGTCCGATTTACAATTGAGCTCAAGAAGTATTTTGTTAGATTGTGGCCAATGTCTGTGATTTTGTCTGAGTGCTTAGTGGCTGAATACAAATATTCTTGGTTAATTTTTATCTAGTGGTACAACTAGGGCTGGAACTACCTATAAAAGACCAAACTATTCCAGAAAAATGTATAAAATCCACAGCTTAAAGGGGTTTTACCACAAAGTAAAAACCCCAGTGCTGGCCGCTTGCAGCTAGCTGCGAATCGACCATGCATGTGAATGAAAACGGCGTTGCTTGCGGCCGTTTCCCCTTATTTACTTCAGTGGGAGTTACTCAAGATAGCCGAGCGTGTGTGCTTGACTATGTTTGGGAGCTCCCATAGAAGTGAATGGAGAGGACAGCCACAAGCAGCGCTCTCCTCATTTACATGCATGGCCGGTTTGCAGCTAGCTGCAAGTGGCCAGCGCTGGGGTTTTTACTTTGTGGTAAAACCAGGACTGTGGAGTTGGTAAGCCAAAGCTCCGATTCCCACTCCCTCATACATGGCGCATGTTCAAGTGATAACTTTACTGTAGTAAAATGGTTACATCTGGCTTTTTATCACCTTATGATACAATAGTCCAGCTATTTAGGTAGATCTTACACTGACGAGCAAAATGGGAACAATGTCTAGAACTTGTGACTTTCAGGCTCCATATCTCACCATCCACTACAGCTTTGTACATGAAGCTACTATAATTTTATATACAGTCATCTTACCTATCTTATACATAAATGTGACTTGCAAGTATTTAGCATCTGCTTAGTTCTGCAGATTCTTGTCCTGTAGCTGCATTGTTACTGTTTTGCTCTTAAAAATTAAAATGTTAATTTTTATTATTTTGTTAGTATTTTGTAAATCCATCTTTTGACTTTCAATACTGCCTGAATCCTTCTGGGCTCTGGATCAGATTCAAGCATGTCTCCCCTGAAATCTGATCCCAGGTCTTTTTTCTTCACTCTTCCAATGTTAGTGCAGACTGGTCAACTCACTTGGGTATGAATACAGCTTTTTTTTTTTTTTTTTTTTTTCCAACTCTACCCACAAGTGCCCAATTGGGTTGAGGTTTGAGGACCTACTTCATTGTCATCGAACCATTCCTTCTCCTGATGGAAAACTGTCGTCCTTTTCATACCCATAGTATTTGAGTATATGAAGTAACTCTTCTTGTAGAATACTCACATAGAGCTCAGTATTGATCCTAGTCAAGTATTCAACATCTTTGGCTGTGAAACATCATATCGGTCTTCTTCCACCAAACTTGATAATTCCTTCAGATTTTTGATCCGTTTTTCCCTTGATTGTTCCCAACCCTCTCTGTACAATGATTTGAGACAAACCAAGGAAGGTGTGCGTAAAGTGTAGACTCTCTTTCGAAATTAATTGGACAAAGTAAAAATTATAAATGGAAAGAATATTTTGAATAGTTGGATACAAATCCTTTGCAGACAATGTCTGCCTGAAATGCATGGAGATTAACAAGTCCAAATGCCCTCCATTGAGATGCTTTACCATCTGCCTTCAGTTACTGCTGGTTTGTGTCTTTCTGATTTAGTTTTGACTTCTGCAAGTAAAAAAACAGTTGACGTCAGCAGACCGACTTAACCATTGAAGAATATTTAATCGCTCTGCACTAAAGGGAACCTGTTAGCTACTTTATACTGTCCAAATGACAGGCCAGGAAGGGAATATCTCTCCTTAAGGAGAGCACCGAACGAATGGCTTGTAGAGTTTTTGTTTTGCCTTTTTCGCCCCTACTTACATCGCATATCCAAGGCATTAGGGAAAGGGGCTGAAACCCACAGCCCCCTTGTGGTTGTAACAAACCTCAATTTGCTTTTGACCCACCGAGTCTTGAGAAAGCAAAAAGGATTTTTTACCCAAAGCCGTATCTCCATCTCAAAAACGTGTTTCGGGATTTTTCCCCCTCTTCTAAGCCTTGTGATATGCAGATCTAAGAAAGGGGGCGAAAGGCAAAACAAAAACTCTACAAGCTTTTTCGTTGGTGCTTTTTAAAGGAGAATTTCCCTTCCTAGCTCCCCCGATGCCTCCCACACAGCCGCCGTATTTCTCAAACTCGCACTAAAGGGGGAAAAAAAATTCCAAAACAGCGTTTCTGTAGATAGAGTTTTACTGGTTTTGGTAAAAAACCTTTTGCTTTCTCAAGACTCGGTGGGTCAAAAACAAATTGAGGATTTTTTTACCCAAAAGGGGGCCTGTGGGCTTCTAAAAGCCCCTTTCCCATAATGCCTTTGAATGAAGACCGGCAGCATGAAAGATGCAGGTCACGGGTCCGGCCTTTTGGGTTTTTCCCTTTGAAAAGCTGCAGTAAGTCCTAAGGAGACTTGACCATGCTTTTATTACATCTGCAGTACTTCTGTAGTACAGTATATAGCCATTTCATTGATGACTTATTACACCCTGCCAAGGGTATAATGGGAGGACAATCATGGAAGGCCTGAAAGCTTTTATTAGGCTTCTGGCTGCCATGACAACCAAACAGCACCCTTCTATCATTTTATGATTGGTGGAGGCGATTGGGCGTTGGAAGGGAGCGCCCTGGCCTGTCCTAACATGTTTAGATGCCGTGGATGCTTTGACCACAGCATCGAAGTAGTTAAATGGCCGGGGTAGGCTGTAACAAACAGCTGGCAACCACTGGGTATACACTGAGCCTACTTCATGCACCTTTCACAGCAGAATGACATTAAATTATATCATTTTAGATTTACCATACTTATTAGATAAGTGGTGGTTGCGTTTGGTATTTATGGGTGTGTAGACTGTTTGGGGCACATGCTATGCGAGATGTGAGATTAAAGGGGTTGTCTCACTACATTGATTCATCTCACCTCAGTCCTGTTTTCTTGGTTTGCTTTTGAATTCAGGAGCTTGTTTACTGGCTTCTACTAGGCTGCATTAGAAGCCAGGTCTGGCTGCCTATCAGGATATATCAAACAGGTCTGTAGCTATAGAGACCTGAGGAGCTGATGCAGCCGATACAAGAGGGGATATCTCAGAATAGGTAAGACCCTGTTAATGGACACATATTACAAAGTGACTTGTTTTCGCAAGATCTTTAACATAAAAAGCAATCCTTGTAGTGAGACAACCCCTTTAAGCTGGTGGAATAGTGTTTACCTCTCATAGCTATACCTACATCACTATGGATGAGAAGGCCTTTTGAGGCAGTATTTCTATCCACAGTCACATAATACATTCCGGGACCATAACTCTATCTTTACCATGTTTTAAAGAAGTGGTATGCTTCAGATCATGATCCCTTTATTTTCTTCTGAATACTGTTCTCTTTCCATTGTTCTGGGACCAGATAATTTTAGTTTCATTTGTCCAAAGAATTTTGTTCGAGAACTGATTTGAATTTAAAAAAAAAAAATAAATTCTAGCAAAATCTAATCTAGCTTTCCTATTCTTACCTGGCACCATTGACTTCCATCTTCTGATAGTCTGTACTTACATTCATCGTGGCTTCTTTTGTTTGTAGACTCAAAATGATACATATCCTTCATTAAGTTTGTTTGGCTGCAATGTAGCGGAGTGGTTAGGACTTCTGCCTTTCAAGCAAAGGGGTGCTAGGATCAAATCCCTAAAGGAACCAAACCTGGATGATTTATTTTTTTTTTTTCTCAATGTACATACCTTTTTTATATTTATTTATTTGCACTGTTTGACTAATTACTAAGGAGTACAGAGGATAGGAGTAGGTTGAACACAGTAGTGAGTGTGTGTGATTATTAGGCAGGGAATAGACTGACAGTAGCTGCCTGAGAGGAGAGGTGATGTCTGAGCATGTGCTGCTAGGACTGAGAAGCTCTCATCACTGGTTGCATCCCCTGGAGATGAGCTGTACACTATGGATAACTAAGGTAGCAGCTAAAACAATAATGGTACAGAATATTTAATAATGATGAATGGTGAAAATGTTTATTTCGTTTGTGGTAAAACCCTTTTAAGCTAAAAGTCTTTACTTCAGTCACATTTTGACTGCTCTGTTAAAATTCCACCCTGGTGGTGTACAGATGCTACAATTAGAGAATTGTGTCAGTGTACAAAAGGTTATAGACTCGACTATGTTATGAATAGGCGAAACGCTATGCAAAAATCATACCCCCTCCCTAAGAAACATATATGGCTGGAATCCACGAAATAATGAACAAGAACCATTTTTTTCCTTTTATTTTTAAAACAGGTGATTAAAGGTGGACACTTCAATGTTGCGCTCATCCGTGTAGACTGTATAGAGCTCCACTGAATGTGAGTCACATAAATATGGCTATGACCAGTATCGTCTGCTGCTGTGGCAGCTGCTCTTAGCGGTCGATCCATGTTGGTCCTGGTTCTTTACCAGCTGTGACCTATATAAGATGAGTTTTTATTTGGTTGTCCATTAGGCTGGGTTCATATGTTCAGTTTTTTAGATGCAGTTTTTGAAGCCCAAACCAGGAATGGATCATAATTAGAAGACACATTAGGGAAAGACTGAGCTGTCTCCTTTTTTTTAAATTCTTGGTTTTGACGTCAAAAAACGGCATCCAAAAAGCTGAATGTATGAACCCAGTTTTAGAATAAGCTACTTCTAAGCAGCTGGTTAATTACAGGTTGTAAGGGGTCATGTGCCTCTACTTAGATGGTTAAAATATGCTAAACTCTCCTGGCTCTAAGGGTGTTAGGTGTATTTGCTGTGGACTAGAAGTATCGGTGGCATTCAAAGCACAAACCTCTAGCACAAAGAGTCAGTGGAGGAGAGGAAACTTGCTTATGTCACCAGTGTGCTGCAATGCAACAGCTTGGACACATTCAGGCTGGTGATTATCAAACTACAGGGCAAAATCATTATTCATTAAAGGGGTTGTCTCGCTACAATGATTGGGTTTTAATTAAAAGATCTTTAAAAAACAAGCAGCTTTGCAATATATGTTCATTAAAAATGTTCTTCTGATTTTGAGTAGCCCTGTTAGTAGTACTACATCAGCTTTCTAAAATCTCTATAGCAGCAGACCTGTTGATCCTTATCTCACTGGCTGTCAGGTCTGTATGACTCATACAGGTCAGAGCAGAGAGCCCCTCCCACACAGAATGCTTCTGTAGTGGAGGGGGAGGTCTCTGGCTTCTGTGTCCATGCTGCCTGGATTAACCCTGTGTGTGCCTGCTTCCTCCTGCTCTCTACACAGATGTGACAGCAGTGACCCTGTGTGTTACTATAATCATGATGTATCTCTGGAGCTCTGACTATAATTACTATACAGATCAGGGGGGATGTGAAGGGTTCATGCTCTGCTGTACTAGTGACACATCCCGAGTATAAATAACACTTCACAGCTGCCCTGTGTCTGTTCTGACAGGGTCTGTTTGTTGCTTGAGATGTGCAGATTTGTAAGCTAAGCAGGGGTATAGGAACACTTGCATCCCCCTGCTCTGGCTCCCCACTCATAGATCAGCCCTCTCCTGTCTCTGACTGTGGAGACGAGCAGCATGAGCTGCAGCGACCTAGCAGCACACACAGGGGTTTAACTCTTAACTCCCCCCCCCCCCCCTGCTGTTATAGAAGTTATGGAGGAGAGCTTTTCTTGTGCTGAGGGAGGGGGAAGAGGGAGCAGAAGAGGCAGACAAGAGGCACGCCCCTGAATTCAACTGCCAGGCTCACTGACAGGCTGAAAGCTTGTAATGAGACAACTCCTTTAAGGAGTCTTACAGTCCCTAATGTATAACTACAATGGGACACACCAGTTATGGCAGAATTTCCTCTTTAAATAACTCATTGGAAAAACTGTAAGCCATCCAAGCTTGTTAAAAATCATCCTAGAGAGTGAAGCTTTGTGGTTTGCATTTTGTTTTTTAAGAAAACAAGATTCTACTTAGCTTGAATGTCATAAGAACGCCTTTTATACAGTAGAATTATGAGGGAAGAAGTGGAAATTTACTTAGAGCAGTAGTGCACAGCATGACATATGGAGGCAGATTGATTAAAGAGGTTTTGCTACGAAGTCAAATTGCCGTGGGAAACTTGCAAACTAAATAATAAACATTTTCACCATTCATTATTAAAAATTCTGGACTGTTTTTGTTTTAGCTGCTCCTTTAGTGATCCATTGTTTACAGCTCATCTCCAGGGAACGACCAGGGCTGAGGGCTCCTCAGTCCTGGTCAGACATGCTCAGACACCACCTCTCTTCTCAGGCAGCTACTGAGTGTTCAGAAGCCCGGGTGCGGTCACTCTACTCCCGTCCTCTGTACTCCTTAGTAATTAGTCACACAGTGCAAATAAATAAAAAAGAAACATCAATGAGGTATGTGCATTGATAAGGAGAAAAAAAAACACAGGTTTGGTTCCTGCAGGGATTTGAACCTAGGACCCTTGTGCCTGAAGGCAAAAACTTTACCTCTTGGCTACTTACAATGCTTTACATAAACAGACCTTTCTTTGACTACAGAGAGGAAAGGCATGGTGATGTCATCCTGCTGGGTCACATGATATGCAGTTTAAACATATCACTCGCCCCCTTCTGAGCACACAGAGCTGAAGAGCTGGATGCAGAGAGTATGAGATGAGATTGTGGCAAAACCCCTTTAATGCTGTCTAGTACACATTCTGTAAGTTGGCTTACTTTATGCTACTAATTGCCCCAACATTTTGGTGCACTGCACACAAAGACATGCTCCTTTTCTTTTAATCAACACTCCTTTTTGCAAAAGCAATGCACTTTTGTCAGGTGAGGTTTAAAAGCGTCTAGAAATGGTCTGGAACACAACATAAATGTAGAATAAAGCATGTATACCATTATTTTTGGCACAAATTGCTCCAGAATTCTGGTGCAGTTACCATTCTAAATGTGGCCCACTGTACAAGTCAGAAAGGTGGATGTGATCAATATTGCAACTGTGTTCTGTTCAAGTGAATTAAATACCATTGCATGCCAAGCACAATCACTAGGTAAAGTGTGGAAGTGCAAACTAGTTCAAAACGCAGTGTAAACCATAAAATCAGACTCTCCCCAATTCCATCATAATGGCCTAAGAATATTCTTATCCTTAGAATAAGAATCACTTTTAAATGTCTGGATAACCCATTAAAGGCGTACACACGCAGCGCTACACCGCTATACAGTATTTGTGGCCAGTATGCACTCGTTTTGGGGCGGCTTCTCCGGTATCTTGCAGGATACTTTGAAGAAAGTATCCTGATGTACACTGTGTGCAGAGCTATAGGGGTTCATAGAGCAGTCTTTTCTGAACTATGTTTGGCTAAAGGCATGTAAAAATGTGAAGAAGAGCAAATGAAAAGCCATAGTAGACCACGATTTAGTCTCCAGCATGTAAAGCATAATATAGCTAATTTAATTCAAGAGACTGTTTACCCTACAGTCCTGTACTGCTCTGTAGCAGTTTTTCAAGCTAACCTTATGAAAACCAGTGACCTACGCCCCATTTACATTAAGATATAGGGCTAAGGCAGTTGTGCCACAACTTTACATGTGATCCTCCAGTTGGACTGATTCTTTCAGCGGTTTTCTCATTGAGATTGCTCTTCACAGTCAGCTTTAGGCTGTGACTGACATTTCAGCTCTATTCCCAGCTGAGCCTGTTTGAGGGACATTTGTGATTGAGGGATTTTAAACAGCAGGGCAAATGACAACTGAGCTCTAAGGGTGCTTTCACACGGTGCGTTTTTGGTGCCTTTTTTCAGTACGTTTTTTGTACAGGAAGGCACAGCAATTAGTGCTGTAGATTGCTGCACAAAAATCGCTGCAAAAATTGCGGTAATTACCGCGATTTGACCGCAAATTTACCACGATTTTTGCAGCGATTTTTGTGCAGCAATGTACAGCACTAATTGCTGTGCCTTCCTGCACAAAAAACGCATTGAAAAAACGCATCAAAAACGCACTATGTGAAAGCACCCTAAAGGATTATGACAGAAAGAAACCTAAAAAAGTTCCTGTTCTGCCGAAAAGACACAGCTTGGAGTGACATCCGCATCCCGATCAGGGCTGCTAGAGCAAAAAGAGATGAGCAATGTATTTGATAATCTTTAGTTACTTTTCGCTTTAAACATGTAGGTAAATAATCAATGTTGTGAGAATACTCCTTTAGGCTACGGCTACACTGCATCGGACAAAAAACGGCCGGAAAAGGACATTTTTTCCCCGATGCACAACTGCGTTTTTTGTCATGTTTTGCAAAAAAAAAACAAAAAAAAACGCGGTCGCTTCTCTTTTTTTTTTTTTTTTTTTTTTTTTTTTTTACATCGCCCATACAATTGTATGAGAAGCCTCCAAAAAAACTAAAAATCGCCGGCGTATTATACAACACATATATTGTATAATACGCCGGTGCCGAAAGACGATCTTAGAACACACGAGCTGTGGAGACTACAGCTCGTCTTTTCTATTGCAGTATATGGGGTTGCACAAACTATCGGTTTTTTTTTTGGGCGCTTTTAAAATCCTAAAAGCGCCCAAAATACGATCGTAAAGCTGTGCAGTGGAGACACAGCCTAAGCTTATAATTTACATTATTTTCTCTGCTTAGCTGTCCCAAAGTGTAAGCGAATGTTCCGTGCCCAATACATAAGCTGGCCATTTAAATAGACCTGGGTTTTATACATTTTATGATGGGAAAAGGAAAGTGAATGTAAGCATTGGCCTTTGTGCAGAACTTGCTAATACAGTTTACTGTAACTGATTAGATTATTTATGACCCAACCTAATTTTCTGCATTCACTTTAAAAGCACATATGACTTTGTAGTTATTATGCACGCATGTGACACATTGCTATAAATATACATTCTTTTCCACGTATCATAATTTTTTTTTTGTCTTTTCCTTTGGGGGAAACTAGTAATTGGATGGCCATATGGAAGAGCTGCTTCTAATGGAAAGCATGCTTCACCCAGGGAAAGTACAGTGTGTCTGCTTAAAGCAAGGAATAAAAATAAAAAGCAATCAATAACTGTAAAACACAGAGGAAGGAAAGCACTTCACTTACAGTGTGCTGCATTAATACCGAAGAAAAAAATACTTTAGGTGAGCAGTAATGGATGCAACTATTCAAGGTGGTGGTACTGAGCGAGTTACTCGAGTGACCATATTTACTGAATGCTACTTTTTATCTGTATTTTATATGATCTGTGTTTTATTAAACTTGCAGCGTTGGTTCTAAATGATTTTGTAGCATTGTACCTGTTGACAGTTTTACAGAACCAGTTATTGGAATAGGGGACTGAAAAGAAGTCGATATGTAATCTGATCTGCAATTAGGTGTTACTCCCTTCCCTCTGGCTTCTATTATCTGTTGGTTAATAAACCAAGGGTGCATAGGCAGGGGTGCTCCTGTCAGTAGCAATGAGAGATTACTCATGGCAGCCCTGTGCATAGGGAATAAAGTCTCGTTTGACTGCATAAACCAGGTGACACATAGGGCCACCTGTATGAAAACTCTCTTGGTCTTAAACTTTCTCTGTTGCCCGTAGCAACCATTCAGAGCTCTTCTTTCATTTCATATAGCGCTCTGAAAAAAAATGAAAGAGGAGATCTGATTGGTTGCTATAGGCAACAAAGAAAGTCTTTAGACCTAGACCGTTTTCATACATGTGGCCCATAGAGCTCAATTATAGGCTGCAACTGAGGAGGCACATAGGTCTGGAATGTATACAAAATTAATGCAAAAGTGTTTTGTATCTTGTAAAAAAGTTAGGAGAGATTGCTTTAAATCTTTTTATACAAGAGAAAAATGTAGGGATTTGTTAATCTGTCAGAAGGAGAGATATATCGGGGCACATTTAGTATTGTCTAAAAGTTAGACAGTGTAAGCTTGGACAAGCAGCCTAAATGCACCAAGTTTGTCCCAGTGGATCATGCTATGTCATCATTTTGCCGCATTTTTAGACTTGTCTAGCTTTTGTAGACCAGTTTTTAGTTGGCTCAATTTGCATCAAAATTCTACACCAGAACATTGGTACAATTCTTATATTAATATTAAATAATTATCAATTTTAGTGCATTGAGGCTAGAAAAGCCTTCTCACTAAAGCAATCCCACCTAAGTCTAAGTCATGTTGCCTTCCAGATCGGTCAAAAAAGTGTCTAAAAAAGAAAAATAACTTCAGATGAAGTATATGATTTGGCAACACCTTCACAGCATCTTATAATAAATATAAATTTTTTGTTATCCTTTACTTTAAAAACATTAAAAGTGTCTAAAACACATAATAAAAATGTTCCACTTCTTGATGAAGTTTACAAAAGAAGTCTGGTGCAACCGCCGTTTTTGCACCAACATTATTATGTAATCCTAGTAAAGGAATATGCATTGAATATCGGTGAAATATAGCTAAAGGAAAGGGGTATATAAAATAATAATAAAAAACAATTACTGGTTTTACAATGTATTTAACTTAAATGATTTCAGTGCATACCTGTGTACTTCCAAAGCCAAGTAGAACGCTCGACACAGTCTTAAAGAGGTTTTGCCACGAAGGAAGTGTGACGTGGGAAGCTTGCAAATTAAATAAACATTTTCACCATTCATTATTATTAAAAATTCTGCACAATTTTTGTTTTAGCTGCTCCTTTATTGATCCATTGTTTACAGCTCATTTCCAAGGGATAGGACCAGTGATGAGAGCTCCACTGTCCTGGTCGCACATGGTCCGACATCGCCTCTCCTCTCAGGCAGCTACTGAGTGTTCAAAACCCAGGTGCTGTCATTCTACTCCCGTCCTCTGTCCTCCCTTAGTTATTAGTCAAACAATGCAAATAAATAAAAAAAAAAACCTCAATCAGGTATGTGCATTGATAAAGAGGAAAAAAAACAAAAAAAAAACCAAAACACCATTTTGGTTCCTGCAGGGATTTGAACCTAGGACCCTTGTGCCTGGAGGCAAAAGCTTTAACTCTCAACTACTCGCAATGCTTCCTATAAACAGACCTTTGTTTGACTACAGAGAGGAAAGGCCTGGTGATGTTTCCTGCTGGGTCACATGATTTGCAATTCAAACAAATCACACACGCCCCCTTCTGAGCGCACAGAGCTGGATACAGGAGGTATGAAACGAGATCGTGGCAAAACCCCTTTAATCTATAACCATTGCAGTGCAGTCCCTATATCTGTAGTTCTCTATTAGTTCAGAAAACGATACAGAGAATGAAAAAAAAACATGTCTCTTCCCATATGATGTTACTGCTTGCAAGAACTGCTGAGGGTAAGGGTGAGTAGCAGTAGGAGCCCCCATTAGGGCATGTCCCCACTGCACGGGTTTTCGAACGGTTTTTCAGGCGGTTTCCGGACGGAATATGTGCATCACAATCTGAAGGGGGAGGGCTTTTCTCCTCTCCTCGTGGTGAAAAGTCTTAAACCCCCCCCCCCTCCCCCTATGGCCGTGGGGATGGCTGCAAAGCAGTGCAAGTACCGGTCGCATAACCGACCGGTATTTGGCACTTGCCGTGTAAACGGCCCCTTAGATGCTGCAGACTAAGGCTGACCAATACACAGAAGTGAAGTTCTTCAAGGAAAACCGTATCTTTTAATAAGCTTTGTGCTGATAAATTTGGATTATGTGGGACTGGTGCAATTGGGAAATATTTTGACAAACACTTCTTGCTCAACTTTCTGCGTCATTTCTATCCTTTTTACTACAATGATTTCCTCTGATCTCTCTTCCACAGGCAGAAGAATTCTTATTACTGTTGTAAGGATTTTCTGTTATTTATAACCCTCCGCCCTTTCACAGAATCAATAGCAGCCAAGTGAGCTTCCCAGAAAAATGCTGTGCATGTCCCCATCTGTGCTGACATCACTGACCTTGTTACGAGCAGACAGCACGTAATTACATGCAAGGGGTAAAAGTACACAAATGACATTTGCAACACATTGATTTAATATTTTGTTTAGACGGCACATTGTGTCTTTGCTTAATGCTCTTTTATACAAGTATTTGTGCTGGGCCTAAATTATGCCTAAGCTCCTGCGATGCCAGTAGTAGTTTATTCATCAAGTAGATTAAATAAAATGTGCTCAACGGGGAAGCTATAGTTAGAGATGCTGTGATGTTGGCATACTATTGGGATATTCCAGTGGAATGATGATATCCTAACTATTCCGTTTCACAGAGCCAGAGCTGGCTTCAGACTCCCACTTCCTGGTCAGGCTGTGGGTGGTTCTACAGCAGGGATCACTCTGCTATTCCCATCTGATTCTGTTAGAGGGATAGTAATGCTGGGGGTTTCTAAACGGCAGTGGGCAAGGCTACGGAGCTCTAAAGGGTTAACATTTGTCAGTAAGTAACATAATCGAGCTCCATCCTGCTGATCACATACAGCAGGGAGTGACATCACTATCCCGGCCACAGCTATAGCCTATTATAGCAGAGGGATGTGGTAGGTAACCTAGGGAAGCTTCTGTATAGAAGCAGGAGATGAGCACTGCTCTTACTCTGATGTCAAGCAAAATCAGAACAGCAATGTATTTGGTAGTCTTTATTTACCTTTTGTTTAAAGCTAATCCTTGAAATCAGAATACTCCTTTAATGATCTATGGAGCTTGTCACAGGTCCCAGCAGTGAGGATAGCAGCAAGGAACCATTGATGGATTAAGCTAAAGCGGTTCTCTGTGATCTGCTCCTATTTCAGTTCCAGGTTCTTCTCCTGACCCACAGAAGAGACTTGCACTCTATTCACACCATATCGATGCAAACCTCTTCTGTGTGTTTGGATGGGACTCCAGAATTGAAAAGGAGCGGATCTATGGAAGTTTTTTTTTCTTCTATTTCACTTTACTTTCTTTCTATATCATTTTACTAAAAACGGACAACCTTTGTAAGTTGGCATAGTTTACTAACATTGCTAGCGATTTATACAAGTAAAATATCAGAAAATGTTACAGCAATCACCAGTTATTACCTTTACAACTGTACTCTTTCTGTTTGTTCTTTAACTTTCTGAAGGAAGTGTTGTCATACACTGATCTGGTACTAGAAGGTGGTTGAAGATCTCTCCCAATCTAACCCGTCTTCAGGAGACAGATCTTCTTCTTTTTTTTTTTTTTTAAATCCAGACCTTATTGCCACTTGCTAAGAGTGGACTACTTTTATTAGCGGCCTATTAATTTGTAGAGGCTGAGCTGTTCAGCAGTATTTTAATAAGCTCAAAGGAATAAAGCTAAGACTGCACCACCTTTCAGGTGTTTGCCTCTCATCAGTGCAAAGTAGAACATTGGTTGGCTAGGAGAGAGGCTCTAGAAGTAGCTCAAAAGTTAGAATGTTCCTCATTATGGAAAGTCGCCATGTAGGTGTGTAGAGATTCATACCACACACTCCGTAGTTAAGAACGTTACCCCTTTTGAGTCACGTCTAGAGCTTCTTACCCAGCTAGTCATTCTACTCTGCACTGATGAGGGGCAGAGTCCTAGTTCTTTCCTCTTAAAGGGGTGTTTCCGCAAAGTCTAGTGGCATGGTCGGCTCTCAGCTAGCTGCAAGCCAACCATGCATGAGAATGAGGAGGGCGACATTTGCAGCCGTCCTCCTTATTTACTTCTGAGGGAACGCCCCCTCACCTTTGTGTCTCTTTCCTCCTCCATTGTAGATTGTAAGCCCTTGCGGGCAGGGCCCTCTCTCCCTCTGTGCCAGTTAAGTCATTCATTGTTATCATTGTACTTGTTTGACATCTCTTATGTATGTAACTCCCCCTCCCCCCTTTGAATGTAAAGCATCATGAAATCAATGGCGCTTTAAAATAAATAATAACTCCCGAGTGCACACACAATATTTGGAACTCCCATAGAAGTAAATGAGGAGGATGGCCACGAGCGTCTCCATCGTCTTTCTTATACATTAGCTAGCTGAGAGTTGACTGTGCCACTGGACTTTGCTCCATGGGAACACCTCTTTAAGCTTAAATGAATATATTTAAATTTCAGTGGAGTGACTGACATATGTAAGTCTCCACACACCTAAATGGTTCCTTTTTCATTAATCAATTGGAGATGAGAGGCAACATGGTAGAGATCATCAAAAATGTATTGTTATGCTAAATTGCCCACCTTTAATATAGCAATAAGGCAATTACACCATTGTTTTTTCTTAAATTTATCACTTCTTGTAAATCTGTTTTCCAGATGTACAGCATAGACTTGTGTTTAGTGAAGTGTACACTCACCGGCCACTTTATTAGGTACACCATGCTAGTAATGGGTTGGACCCCCTTTTGCCTTCAGAACTGCCTCAATTCTTTGTGGCATAGATTCCACAAGGTGTTGCAACGATGCTAAATTTGGGAACAAGGGGCCCAAAGAGTGCCAAGAAAATATTCCCCACACCATGACACCACCACCACCAGCCTGAACCGTTGATACAAGGGAGGTTTGATCCATGCTTTCATGTTGTTGACGCCAAATTCTGACCCAACCATCCGAATGTCGCAGCAGAAATCGAGACTCATCAAAACCAGGCAACGTTTTTCCAATCTTCTACTGTCCAATTTCGATGAGTTTGGGGCAAACTGGAGCCTAGTTTCCTGTTCTTAGCTGAAAGGAGTGGCACCCCGGTGTGGTCTTCTGCTGCAGTAGCCCATCTGCCTCAAAGTTCGCCGTACTGTGCGTTCAGAGATGCCTTCTGCTACCTTGGTTTTAAGGGGTGGTTATTTGAGTCACTTTTGCCTTTCTATCAGCTCGAACCGTCTCCCCATTCCCTTTGACCTCTGGCATAAACAAGGTTTTTCCCCCCCCTAGGACTGCCGCTCACATGTTTTTTTTTTTTTGGGACCTTTCCTGGTAACCCAGAAGGGGTTTGCCTGAAAATCCCAGGAGTCGGTTTCTGAATACTCGACCAGCCCTTTGGCCCAACAACCAGCCACTTTCAAAGGCCTAAAATTTCCCCTTTTTTCCCTACTGATGCTGTTTAAACTGCAGAGTTTGTTTTTGACATGTCTACATCCCAAATGCACGAGTTCCGCCAGTGATTGGCTGATTAAAAAATTAAGTGTTTTAAGAGAGTTTAAGGGTGTACCTAATAAATGGCCCGGTGAGTGTATTATGTCAAGTTTTTAGAAAAAAGATTAAAAACTATTGTAATTAATGCTTCCAAATTCCCAATCTAAGAGCAGTTTTTTTGTGTCTGAAAAAAGCATATGCTAGTGCTGTCATAAAAAAAAAATGGTCAATTTATTAAAAATGGGAGGGAAAAGCATAAACAGGTTCATTTATTGAGGCCAGGAAAATTGTTCCTTTGAGTGGATCATTCCTCTAAAACCGTCCTAAACTAATGAAAAGCATGAAAAAAGCTATTGTAGTTTCTGTGGGAAAATGATAAAACATAAAAGCCAATGAGCTCATGTTCTTATCTAGCAAATCCATCACTGCCTGAGCCATTCATCTAGGGGTAGGTTATGGTTTCTGGTGTTAGAGATCCGTTTAGGAGACTTTTTGTTTTAATTGCATATAAAGTGTCAAATAGAACTCCCAATAGTTGAGTACAGTTAATTAATATTGATGACTGTAAGAATAAATGTTACAATTTACAGGGCAATTACACAGCACAACAGTGCCCTAGGGTTTCATTGATTTAACTTTTTATACTCAAATGATCTTTTTAACATACCCAAAAAAAAAAAAAATGTACCCCAGGCTATGTTCACACACTTAATTGCGGACTAATTACGCCCCCAATTGCCGGGGACGGGGGGGGGGCGGGGGCGGGGGGAGTAAGCAGGGGGGGGCACTTTCCCCCTAACATCACGCTAGCGGCGCGTACGCCGCTAGAAAGTGACAGTCAATTTGCCTTTAGGCCGTTCACAAGGCTTAAAATGGGGCCTATTTGGTCCGTAATTACGGCGCCGAAATGCGCCAATTACGGCCGAAAAGGGGCCCATTCATTACGGTAATTCACAGTTCCATAGAGAACTATGGATTACTCCCTCTCCGTAACTTTCTAGCGGCGTATAGCCCCCTAGCGGGATAGCTATGGGCCGGCAATCCCGCCCCCCTGCTTACTCCCCCCGCTCCCGCCCCCCGTTTCCACCTAATTGCGGGCAATTACCCCGCAATTAAGCCTTTTGTGAACAAGCCTTAAAATTTTAGTTTTTTTGGGTTTACATTTTTATACAATTTTAAACTGTGAAAATGTTTTGTTAGGTCTTTATGTAACGTGCATTAAATAAGTCTTTAATATTACATCGTATTTCTGCAGAGTTATGAAGATTTTAAACACTTTTAAATACAAGAAGGCTGAGTCCATATCCACATTCTGTTTTCCATTTCTTTTCCATAATGAAAGGAGAAAGACAGAAAGTAATGATCTCTAATTGATTTTAAAGGGTTTTTTTGTTTGATTGTTTCTGCCTTCTTCACTTTAGCTCTTTCTCGGGGTTTCCATTTTTTGAGAAAAACAATGTATTCTCTCTGTTTTGTTTCTAAAAAAAATTTAAATTTTTATTTTTTGTTTTAGTTACTGTCTGGTTTTGCTTTAATATCTGTTACAATATAAAGGAGCTGTTATTAACAGAAAATACAATACAGATGTGAGCATAGCTTAGTAAAATGGTATTTGGGCCTGAACACTCTTCTAAACATGTAATGATTGCCCAAGAGAGTCATAAGCATAAACACACAAAATTCTGGCACCTATGGTCACATAACAGTTATTATGATAGGTCACTGAAATTATGTAGAATTAGACCCATTTCATACCACAGTGTTTTTTTTTTTTTTTTGTTTTTTTTTATTCTTTTGAAACTTTTTAAGCATTAAAATGTTAGCAGTTTCCAATGATTACCATTGTTTTTACAAAAAAACAGATGAAACAAAATGCTACTTATCTTTGTAGCTTCCACTCCTTTTTTGGATGGCCCTAGCCACCTGGGGGGGGACTTTGTCTCAGATGCGGTCTTCCGTAATGGGTTTTGAAAATTGAATCCTTGGCCCCATTAGTCCTTTTAACCTGACCTCAGGCCAGCTTTTTTTCCCAAACATATTTAAAACTGCAAAGCAAAAAAAACCCAGGCCTTTTCCACTCATTCAATAAGCGTCTCTTTTCTATCTGGGGCCCCGGGCCTATCACCGGCACCACAAAGTTCTTTTACCCACCCTGCTTTTTTCCCCCGGCATTTTTAAAGCCTTGGGGGCCCAAAACCTCCCCTCTAGCTCTTCTGCCTCCACACAAGGTAGAACCCAAACCCCCCCAATCACCTGGAGTGGGGGTTTAAATTTTAGGTCTCCAGACCTAACCCAATACCTGGGCTGGAACATGGGGACCGGGAACATGGGAAAAACCCACCCACCCCGCAGCTATTCCAGAAAACCCAGCCCAAATAGGGGACATTACCAAAAAATACAAGGTCAGCAACCTAATTGTGACCAAAAATACCTGGCTTCCCCCCCCGAGCCCCAGCTCTCGTGCCACGTTTCCACCATGTCTCTTGATGTACGCCACCTAGTGCTACTGATGGTTGCTGTGCAAAACTATATAAATAAGGCCAAATATATAAAAAAAAAATTTATTACAGTCCTTAGGTTACAAATGAACACATGTGGTTTCCCTTTTGAAACTGTCTTCCCTGTTAAATGGCTCAGGGTACTTCTATAAGGGGGCTTTTTGAGTATGAACGTTTTCCCCAGTTCTTTTAATATAGGGAAAAATTTTTTTGGGATTTAATATAGAAAATTTGGGGGACTTTTCCCCTTTCCCCCCCAAAAATTGGTGGGTTTTTCAAATGGCTTGCAGTTTTAGAAACCATTTGAAAACCAACAAGCAATGCTCCTCCATAGACTTTATTTGCAAATTCCATTCAGCAGTCCCCACTGAACGGGTTTTCTGGCATTTTTTTTTAAAAAACCCCCGCCGAAAAAGTTAGAAATTTCATTTTTCAAATGGTTTCCCAACAGAAAATTAAACATTGAATAAATGGAAACCAAGCAGAAAGTGGGTGAATGTTTTTTGGGCGGTTTTCGGTTTTTGGAAAAGAAAACTTGATTTACACTCAGTACACTCTTCTGCTTGAAAAAGAAAAGTCCAAAAACTGTTTTTAAAAAGCTGGACAAAATCAATGACAAAAATGAAAACCGAGCAGATGTTGTCCTTTGCCGTGTGACTGCATCCTTACAGTTTCAATGAGTCTGGATCATTGATAAAATCCTTTGATAAATTTCGGTCAAGGGGCAAACAATACAAGTTATTTATGTCTAAGTTGGTATGGCTCATTCATGTGCATAGACATCCTACATAATGGTCTGAAAAGGTGTCATCAGACTCTTTATAACATAGTATAAGAATAACAAGAACTACTGGAATACCTGGAGTGCAGATAATGTGCATGGAATACAGTAGATTTAGCACATGTTTGTACAGTTGCAATCAGAGCTCATGCTTTTAAGGACCATTGAGAAAGGAGAACCCCACCCACCTACCAGAAAGATTCTGATTATCATCACTTCTGGCTATTAGACCAGTGAAAAAAAAATGTAAGTGAAAGAGCAGTCATTTTTAAGAGTTACTTCAAGAATTCATGCATATCATTTAACAAGGTAAATGGAAAGTGAAAAAAGACAATCCATTTAAAGTCACCAGTATTTAAAAAACAGTTCCTTCATTTCAGATGAGCAGTACTCGGGGTGTGTGTATATATGTGTGTGTGTATATATATGTGTGTGTATATGTAGTATGTATATATATATATATATATATTATATATATATATATATATATTTATATAATATTATATATAATATAGATAATGTGCTGGAAAGGACTTGCTACTTCATGTGCTTATATTATTATTATAGTGGTCTCTGTATTTGCCGATACATTGCTTGGCCTAAAAGACTTCTCGCACCACCTTAGTGCTCTCCACAAGGAGAAACATTTGTCGGAAGCATGCTCACTGTGCATCTTGGCGACATGTCATCAAGCCTGTATGTTTGTTTTACAGTGGTTTGAAATCGAATGTGAAATATACTTTTGCCTGCACCCATAGGCAATGAATCTCTGTTATGATATAGTTATGAGAGCTCATAGTCATATGGAGCTTGAGAGTCCAGTGACCGCTTTAAATGTTCTGATGTAGCAGACATCCTCTGAGGGGCTCACGCACCACATGTTGGGAACTCCTATCATAGAATTTGATGTATCTTATGAGGTACAAAAGGTTGGTGACCAAAGAGGTGCTTCAGACGGGCAACAGTGTTGAGAATGGATTGGATGAAAGCAAGAGTGCTAGAGAAGAGGCTGCAGAGAAGGATGTTGCAGTAGCAGGAAATGACAAGAGCATGGACTAACATTTTTGTAGTATCAAAATCAAGAAATGAGTGGATTTTTAATTGTTTTCAGGTGGATGTGGCAGGTGGTAAGGGCTTGGATATGTGGCCTAAAGGATAGAGAGGAGTCGAAGGTTATCCCACGACAGTGGACTTCTGTTAATTAACTGCCTTTCTTATCTAGATTTGACACTATAGATGGTCTCTAGAATATATTCAGCTTGAACAGATTTTTGTAAGCTATGAGATATTAGATGAGTGGAGATATCTTATATAAACATACTTTAGACACACGTGACTTCTTTATCATAAAGGTCTATAGGTATTGTGTAGTAGACATTATTATTTTAGTCTTATTCCTTTTTTTTTTTTTTTTTTTTTTTTTTTTTTAGAATTGCTGTATTTTAGTCTGTCTCAGACATGTATTATACAAACATCACCTATGAATAGCTGGATCCATTTTTGTGGTTGGAATACCTCTTTAAAGGCTCTTTCACAGACAATTTTTACAAGCGCTTAGAAGCAATCTGCAAATCGTATCATTCATTAGGGCCAGTTTACATGGTACTGTTAGAAAACTTTTTGGTGTTTGGTCTTTTTTTTTTTTTTTTTTTTTTTTGGTTCAACCGTTAAAAGGAGCATTTTTGTAGCCTTTTTCATCTCCAGTCGATAATTTCATGTCAATAGAACCTTTAGAAATCTATTTAGCTAAAAAATTGGTGACGTGTTCAATGCTTATTACACCCCTTCTATCTAGAGCATTTTGTTTCACTTCAGACTTTTAAAGTTGCATCTTATCCCTGTACATAAACATATGGGCAGACAAGGCAGCCATCAGTAATTTCAGGGCCACATACATCCGTAATATCTGAGCTCCTGCTCATTATCCATTCCTATTTTGCAGCATATCAGTGCCTCTGACAGAAATACTGCCAGCACCCTTCTGACGGCACTCCTAGGGGTAGACACATCAATTTCGTCCAAAATGTAGACCGTGCAGACATAGACCAGGCAATGTTGCTTCTAATTTACCACAGTGGCTCATGCTGCTTAATAAATATGGTTTTGTTTGTCAAAGTTTTTATACTGACTATAAGTTGGCTTACTTTGCATTGATAAGTGTGCCAAATTGTGGTCATATTTTCAGCTGTGCCCCCTTCCTTGAAACTATGCCTCTTGCCAAACAAGTCATAGCAAAAAAACTAATAAATTAGTTTGTTTTAGAATTGTGCCAAAACTTGGTGCTTCTAATATTAAGAAGCATTGGAACAAACACAATGGTGACATTGACTCATAGTAAAGTAACTTTAGTTTATTGCTTTATTTTTTCTTCTTGTATTGTTATTATACTGTTGCATTTAAAATCCTACTCGGAAGCAATCAATTTTCTCTTTTAGGTCACATTCCTAAAAGTGCACTTCACTGCTCTGTAGAAACTGAAAAGTAGCAGAATTATGAATTCAACATTAGACCTGAACAGAGTTGGAAACTTTTCAAGAACAGTAAAGGTCTTATACTATTACAAAGTAATTCTATTTTTTCTTAGGATTAAAAAAGTAAAAGCACAAAAAATAGATGTGGAAATAGATTTTCTCTGCAAGGAAGTTTGAACAGACAAATCTATAATGTTGTCAATGCAGTGAGTATGAAATTGTAGAAAGAATATCTTACACCAGGGGCAAGCACGTCTTGTTATGCCAGCTGTAGCAGAACAGCATCTTTAATGAGGCTTAGTAAATTATTACACCTCATGGGCATTCAGCTAATCAAGGAATAGACTGCTTGCATGTATGGCAAGTGTGTCAGTATTTACATAGGTATTGATAGCGGGGTGAATTCTCTTCATTTCCTGTTTCCACCTAGGATTAATGTTTTTTTTTTTTTTTTTTTTCCTTTTTAAAAACCATAGTTTTGATTTGTTAGCATATGATATAATATCTAAGTGGTCGTGAGCTCAGCAGAGAAAAAAAGACTATTTTCTTACTATACTACCAGCGTCTTTTGTGCTTGTATCACATATATCTTAGTACAAACTCTTTTTGAAAACCCTTCACCATAAAGACATTGTCCTTCTTCCTTGGTATGACTTCTGGATAATCCACATTTCTGAGAACTGTGCTCATTTCTGCTACTGCTCACATTGTGGTTTTATAATCAAAAATATTTCAAAAGTTGTGTTTGGTCATTAGACTGATATTAGATTTGGCACAAAGTGCATTTACAACTCTGAAGTCTATAGGTAATGCCTTCAGATTGTTGTGGATGTGAACAAAGGTTATATGTATGTGTGTGATCCTTTGTTTCTCAAATTTAATGTATTAGTTAGGATATACCTCACATACATATATAGCAGGCACATACCTATGTAATACAGCATGGAAAAGCTGTCAGTATATCTCTTGTCACTAATGTGTTAACAAAATGGCCACCTGTAGTAGTTTGTAGAGATCATCGTGTAATCCAAGATGGCACTTCTTCTGAAGTTACACCCTGTGTCCAAACATTCCTGAGCTGTGAGGAGGGGTCTGTAGATAAGGACCTACCAATAGACCCTCACAGCCAGGTCCATGTGATGCTTCTTATCTACTAATTTGCAAAGGTATAAAAAAGCTGTCATTTTGTGAATAAAGGCAGAAAGTGTTTTTACATCATCAAAGCATGTTGTAATCTCTTTCTCGGTGCACCCCTTGTTATTTTTAAGCTAATTTGGACCCCCACAAGGACAGAATAGCCCCTTTGAGGCTACTTCCATTTCAAGATGTTTACAGTGATCCTTTTTGTTACAGTGGCCTCAGGACACAATATTTTCACCATATAATGGTCTTTCCTGGGACATTTTATCCCAAAACCAGACTCGCCATACAGTGCAACAGACCCTGACGACCTGTGTCACGCGATTGACCAGAAAATTCAACCAATTGTCATTAACATTTTACTGGTGGAGCATCTGTATCATTGAAGTACATGCAGTGATTGGTGGTCTAGTTTTGCCTCTATACAGTACAGTACTACATGTCCAATACTGTTCTTCACATGTGCCAGGATGCAAGTTGTGAGTGCCCATTTTTTTAATTTCTGTTAAATGTTGTATAAGAACTTCCAGAAGCTCTTTCGGTTACACAGTATTTAACAAAAGTGAGTAAATCCCTCACATATTTTTTTTTTTAAATATTGTATTATATCTTTTTATGGGACAACACTGAATATATGACACTTTAAACTATGTGAAATAGTCAGTGTACAGCTTGTATAATAGTGTAAATTTGGTGTCCCCTAAAAAAAACTCAACACACAGCCATAAAGGTCAAAACAACTGCCAACAATAGTGAGTACACCCCATTTTCCCTCCACAGTGTCAAATGACACGCAAGTGTTACAAGGTCTCAGGTGTACATGAGAAGTATGTATGTTAAATTTGGTGTTATCGCACTCACTCTCACGCGAAGTTTAACCTGGCACCTTATGACAAAAAAAAGACTTGTTGCCCTACATAAAGATGGCCTAGGTTATAAGAAGATTGGCAACACACTGAAACTGAGCTGCAGCATAGTGGCCAAGACCATACAGTGGTTTATCAAGACCGATTCCATGCAGGCTTCGCCATGGTCGACCAAAGTTGAGTGCACATGCTCAGCATCAAATACAGAGATTGTATTTTCAAAATAGATGTATGAGTACTGCCAGCATTTCTGCAGAGATTACAGGAGTGGGAGGGGGGGGGGGGGATTCAGCCTGTTAGTACTTAGACCATTCGCTGCACTCTGCATCAAATTGGTCTGCATGATTGTCATCCCAGAAGGAAGCCTCTTCTAAACATGATGCACTAGAAAACCTGCAAACGGTTTGCTGAGGACAAGCTGACTAAGGACATGAAATACTGGAACCATTTCCTGTGGTCTGATGAGACAAAGATAAACTTATTTGGTTCAGATCGTATCAAGTGTGTGTGGCAGCAACCAGATGAGGGTTACAAAGATAAGTGTTTCTTGCTTCCAGTCAAGCATGGTATTGGGAGTGTCATGGTTTTGGGTTTTATTAGTGGTGCCGACTGTGGGGAGCTACAATTCATTGAGGGAACCATGAATGCCAACATGTACTCTGATATGCTGAAGCAGAGCATGCTCTTTGGAAACTGGGTAGTGTTCCAAATTGATGATGACCCCCCAAACACACCTGCATGGTGACCACTGCCTTGCTTAAAAAAAAAAAAAAAAAAAGAGGTTAAAGGTGCTGGATTAGCCTTGCAGGTCTCCAGACCTAAACCCTATTGAGCATCTGTGGGGCATCCTCAAGCAGAAGGTGGAGGAGTGCAAGGTCTCTAACACCACCGGCTCAGTAATGTCATCATGGAGTAGTGGAAGAGGATTCCAGTGACCACCTGTGAAGCTCTAGAGAACTCCATGCCCAAGAGAGTTAAGGCAGTGCTGGAAAATAATGGTGGCCACACAAATTATTGACACTTTGGGCACCGTTTGTCCATTTTCACTTGGGGGTGTACTCACGTGTGTTGCCAGCGGTTAAGACATTGATGGCTGTGTGTTTAGGTATTTGAGGGCACCCCAAAATTAGACTGTTAGGCTATGTCTGCACAGCACAGGAAAACCTTTTGGATTTTCGGCAGATTCAGTATTTTTAATCTGCCGAAAATTCGACAGGGTCCTGTGCTGCATAGACTGCAATGAAAAATCCGTGCTGTAAAATCCGGTGGAATATGCAATATGTTGTATATTCCAGCCAGATTTCACTAGGATTTGCCATCTGGGCCGACGGCAATTCCGAAAACCGCCCAGCAATGTCAAAATGTCAGATTTTGGATACCATTTTGACAAATGCTGTGTGGACTTAGCCTTATACAAGCTGTATACTGACTACTTTACTTTATCGTCAGTGTTGTCCCATAAAAAGATATAAATCAATAATTATAAAAATGTGAGGGACGTACTCTTTTTTTTGTGAGGTACTGTATATAAGAACTTGCTTTATCTGGATCAATTATCTGCTTCATTTTCCTTTGTCGTCTTTTTGCATTATGTTGGGTGACATTTTCAGGCTTCGGAACCAATTACCAGGTTTCTATAGATTTATGGTTTCAACATAGTGGTCGTCCCAGAACCAATATTGTATGTTGATGGATCACTGTAAAACATTTTATACAGTAGTCTAATTAAAGACAAAATCCTTTACAAAATTAGTGAAATGGTAAGCTTAATAGCCAAGAAGAACTACAAGATAAAGTTTTTGTGAATTTCAGTTTATAAGATGTTTTCCCTTATTTTTGGATTCACAGTTTAAAAATTGTAAGACAAGGACATATCTCAAATTTTACTTCTATCATACAAAGATGTACAATATTCATGTGATGTTGATTAAGTAACATTAAGAATGTATGACATGTTCTTTGTAAATTTGTCTTGCAAATAAATTGTTTAACAACAAAAAAAAAAAAAAATTACAAAAAGAAAATCATAGAGCTGCCCTTACAAAAGGTTGAAACGTCATTGAGTCGTTGCTGTGAGTTTGAAGACCGTTTTTAGATAGCAGAGTTTTCATTGTATTGTGTTTTCCAACAGGTTGCTTAGGGCCACAGGGTAAAATTCAGAAATGTGCCTACTTCAAGTGATATGTTACAGAGTTGTGTAATGTTTGTTTTGTCTTAGTGCCTTAGGCTTAGTACAAGATCTCATGTTTGTTGTCTGTGCTGGAATTTCATTCCATCTGATGATACGTGCTTTTTTAATCTCACAATATGGATCCAATCCCCTCCTTGATAAGTAATGACGGCCATGGAGCCTTTAGGGAATGTTTCCTGGTGGATTTTGCCGCAGATTCTATGTCAAAATCCACATGAAACCTGAGTTCCATTCACTGGTGTAGATTTCTTCCCCAGCAGATTTCAAATATATGATTGGAGGAGAAGGGGGAGGGTGGGGATTGAAGTGCCGTGGCAAATCCATTTATATTCCACCTCAGGTAGCTGAGACACGTTAAAAAGGGAAATTAAACTTGTATCCAAGTTTTAAATTCCCCATGCAAAAAAGGTGTGGATTTTAGATGTTGGTTCTGGGGATTCCACACCGGAATTTTCTGTGTCATAAAAAATATCCCTATCGTGAATATACCTGTATGCTGTACAGTACTGAAAATTGTCCAACTCGGTAAGTTCAGATATGCCCTGTCTATTGCTGTTACATATTTAGGGTAGATCCACACAGCATCAGACAAAAACTGTCTGATAGTCGACCGTTTTTTATCTGACGCACGACTACGGTTTTTGTCACGTTTTGCGCGAAAAACAGTGGTCAGGTGTAGCTTTTTTCTTTCGGCCACACAATTGAATGTACGGGAAACCGATGGAAAGACACACGCCGCCGACGGTTTTTACATGTTCCTGAAACCCCCGGCGCCAGAAAACTATGTGAAGAAAAAACGACCTGTGTGGACTACAGGTCGTTTGTCTCCTAAAGTCGATGGACAGGCTGAACGATCATATTTTCAGCAGTTCAGCTGTTTTAGAATCCTAAAACCATCGAAAATACGATTGTTTTTCTATACTGTGTAGACATAGCCTTAAGCACAAAACTGTAATTGGCTATTGAGTAACAGATTCAAGAAGTTCTACAGAAATCACGTCATTTGTATAGCCCTAGACAGAACTGCAGATTATTTAAAATGGATGGAGACAACCAAACAGATGGTTTCTGTGAGCTGCAGCAGAAGTGTGTATATGTATGTATGGTGTGTGTATGTATGTGTGTGTGTGTGTATATGTATGTGTGTATGTATATATATATATATATATATACACACATACATACATACAGTCATATGAAAAAGCTTGGGCACCCCTATTAATCTTAATCTTTTTTTAGTTCTAAAAAATTTGGGTGTTTGCAACAGCCATTTCAATTTGATATATCTAATAACTGATGGACACAGTACAATAAACCTCATTTCAATCCGGAAATATTACTAACACAAAATGTGCAATATGCATTAAACCAAATTTTGACTGTTGCAAAAATTTGGGTACCCTTATCATTTTATTGATTTGAATACTCCTAACTACTTTTTACTGACTTTCTGAATCAACAACATTGGTTTTGTAACCATCACTGAAGCTTTGAACTTCATAGCCAGTGTATCCAATGATGAGAAAAGGTATTTAAGGTGGCCAATTGCAAGTTGTTTCTCCTATTTGAATCTCCTGTGAAGAGTGGCATCATGGGCTCCTCAAAACAACTCTCAAATGAATCTAAAAACAAAGATTGTTTTACATAGTTTTGTTCGGGGGGTAAAAAAAAATTTTTTTTCGGAGATTTAACTGCATTTCCACTGTGGGAAATAGTAAGGAAATGGGGAAGACCACAGGGGAAATTCTTGTTGAGCCCCGAAGTGGGAGGCCAAAAAAATTTCAGAAAGCAGAAAAAGAAGAATGGTGAGAACGTCAAGGGCAATCCACAGACCCCCTCCAAAGGTGCGCTCACTTGCTGCAGTGGTGTCACTGTGCATGGGTAAACAATACGCCACTTTGACAAGGAGAATTTTTGGGAGATGATCGAAAGAAGCCGTTTCTGAAAGGGCGCCAAAGGGAGTCCCCTGAGGTATCAAAAGCACATTTGGACAAGCCAGCTTCATTTTGGGGAAGAAGGCCCCTGGGGACTGATGAAACAAAATTATTTTTTGGGTCATACAAAAAGGCGTTATGCATGGCGCCCAAAAAAACACGCATTCCAAGAAAAACCTGCTACCACTGTAAATTTTGGTGGGGTTTCCATATGTTTTTGGGGCGTGGGGCCATCCGGGGCCCCGGGAATCTTGTTAAAGTTAGGGGTCGCAGGGTTTCCCAAACCATTCAGAGATTTTTCAAAATAATTTAAAAGAATCGTGAAAATTTTGGTTACCCCGGGGTTTGGATATTTCAGCAAGACAAGACCCAAACCAGCTCAAATCTCTCAGGCTTTCATGCAGAGGAACAATTACAATTTTCGGAAAATGGCCACCCCACCCGCCTAATATCTTAAACTAGTGGGTTTTTTTTAAAGCGGGCGTCCATGCTCGGCGACCTAAAAACCAAATTGAACTTGAATTGTTTTGTAAAGAGGAATGGGGCAAAAAAACCTTCACCAGGGTCCGGAACTGATTAAAGCTAAGGAACGACTAGGGGCTGTTTTTTTGCAAAGGAGGATTTTCTAAATATTAATGTCATTTTTCTGTTGGGGTGCCTATTTTTTGCCCCGGTAAAATTTTTGGTTTAATGCATTTTGCACATTTTGTGTTAGTAAAATAAACCTCATTTCAACCCGGAAAATTTTACTGAGTCCTCATTATTAATATATCAAATTTGAAAGGCTGTTGCAAACCCCAAATATTTAGAACTAAAATGATTAAATTAATAGGGGTGCCCAACTTTTTTCATATAAATGTATTGTGTGGTATTTTGTATATATATATATATATATATATATATATGCAGCTCTAGCACAAAACCCCCATCAGCCCACTTAAAATATCCGCTTACAAAATTTTCCTTGCTCATGCACCTTGCCACTTTCTAGAATAAAAAATATATAAATCCACAAGCCAGAAAGAAAAACTGGTGCAGAGAAACCCCTAATCACAGGGTCCGGGACCGGTGTGCACTCGCTTTACGATCAGGGACAAGTGTACACTGCCACTATACAAGCTCCAATATAACCTACAATACCACCATACACCAACCTGATACCAGCTTGGGACACATCACATGACTGTGAATACAGCACTGATTAAAGGGGATTTGCCAAGAGGCAAGTTACTCACCTTCTTATCAGCAAAGGGAGAATGTCAACAAATCACGCTGAGTCATGAAGGCTGCAGGGCTGAGAGGGAGGGGGTGAGTAAGGAGTGAGGAAGAAGAGAGCGTCTCAAAACTTAAGTGAAATAACAGTACAGCAGTGGATTCTCAATACAGCAAGACACAGCCTGATAGACTGCACTTTCTACCCGGTGCTTTAAAAGCTCATTCATTTTGCCTGTCTTCAGATGAGAAGTGTTTCACGCAAGCGCGGCCTGTCAGCTCCTCGGTCGTGTCTAGTGGAAGCTTTGAGGTAACTAAGGGGGACTGAGAAATGCTGTAGCTCTCACAGGCTTCACTTTTTGTAATCGCATATATTTAACAAAGTGATTACCCATTTTGGAGGTTCCCACGTCAACATTACATGGTGGCAAAACCCCTTTAAACACAGAAGTTAAATAATCACTGACATTAGGGACTTGCAGGAGACGTCATCTGATGGGGATTGTTCTCTTCTCCCTTTCTTCTCCATCTGGCCGAAACCTCTATGATGTCTTCTCTGATTAGTTGTTCTCTTCCCTTTTTTCTCCGTCCAGGGCAGAATGCATTGACCTTCTCTCGCCACTACTCGCCACTGTAGAATTTACCACAGACATCTTAGACGACTCTTTTCCTGCACTTCCCAGTCAATTCCCACCTCTGTACAAACTGCCCATTCATAGCTCCCCAAATAGTAATAGTGTCTCCTTTGATCCCCACACAGTAATTTTACCCCAAAAAGCTAAAGTGCCCCCAGCTGATTGTAGGGCCCCCATTTGTGCCACCAGTAGGGAAGTCCACATCACATATAGTAGGCAGGCACATAGGTGGATGCTCCTTTAAGGTATGTTAGACCGTAAAATTGAGAAATAAAGAGTCAGATAAGTGGCATGTAAACATGTAGGCGCCCATGAAGTAGCTATACATACCTCTCAGTAGGAAGGAAAGTATATATGCCTACCACAGTAGGTAGGAAAGGGGCCCCCTCTCAGTAATTTTAAAAGTTTCCCTTCACTGGGTTTGATAAAAGATATAAAAACCCCAAAATTGGGTAGCCCATCATTGGTTATATAGGCCCTCTCATAGATGGGTTTAAGAAAAAAAAGGCCCCCCAAATGGGTAGGGGGGTATATAGTCCCCCCCCCCCCCCCCCCCCCCCCCCCCCCCCCCCCCCCCCCCCCCCCCAATTAGGTACCTCCAAAGACCCTCCCCAGAAATTTTGGTATATAGGGCCCCCTAAAAGTAGGTATAAAGGCCCCCCAGTACTTAGGTAGGCAAACGGCGCCTACCCCCAGAAAAAAAAAGAAATTTAAACCATTTTCCCAAACCCCAAAAATTTTCCCCCCCCCGTTAAAAATAAAAAATACCCCCCTGTCCCCCCCATCCGCCCACTTCTCTTTTTCTGAGCCTGGAGGGGGCCCGGCGTGACGCTTCGAAGAATTAAAAACAAACCACTTTTAAAAAAGTTAATTTTGTTTGCTTTTTTAAAAATCTGCCTGATTTTCCCAAATTAACCCAAAGAAATGATACTTTTTGTTTCCTTAGCACGTATATTAACTTGAGAATTAACCATGGTACGTGGACTGTATCATACCAAGTAGGCAGTTGTTGGGCTATAGACCTTAAAATTTCATTTTTTCATGAAAAATTGGTTGGAGCCTATGTTTATTCCCCAAAAAATTTCAAGCTTAATTGTCTTTTCTCTACTGTCTTTAAACTTGGAAAAGCTAGTTTTTGGGTTTCCAAAAAACCCAAATGGGAAAAGGTCTTTCTCCCTTTAGAGTTGCCCGGCATGTGAATCTAAAAAAGGAAGGAGAGGAGGTTTGGTAGAAAATTTAAAAAAAAAGTTGGCCTGCCCAGTGCTGGCCCCCCTGCCCCTGAACCAAAAATATCCCGAAAAAGCTGAGGACCAGCCCCCCAGAAGCAGTTAACTGTACAAAATCTAGGCAAGATATTTCAATCCCTTTTATGAAGGGAAAATAAAGCTTTATGATGGGCGACATTTTTAAAGGGGAAAAATTTTTCATAGTCCCTACATATGTGATTTTCCCGGATAAACGTGTCAACGTGTGCAGTACAAAGCAAATTTTTTATGTAGTTAGATTGGGGTTTCCCGACAGGGTTTTTAAGGGTTTAGCAAATTTTGTGAAGGGGATAAAGAGGGGAAAGGGAAATTTCTTTTTTTTAGAAAACTAGACAAAACCTTTTTTTACTTTCTCAATAAAGTAATTTTTAGCGCTATTTACAGCAAATGATTAGAAATGATTGTGTCTTTGCTGGGTTAAAATGATTTTTAGTAGGTCAGAGCATTTTTCCCCGTTTTTCATTTACATCTGGGGGCAATTTAAAATTTGGCCCTGTGTTTTTTTTGTTCCATGTTGGTTTTTTTTTTTTTTTTTTTTTTTTTCATTTTCTACAATACAAGGGGTTGGGGGGGGGTTAAGGAAGATGTTTAAAACTTTAAAAAAAAAAACATTCCGGGAAAAAAGGTAGAAAACAAAAAGTTTCAGGGCCCTAATTTGGTTTTTTTATCTTTTGTTCTTCAACGAACCACCCTTTGGGTTTTAGGAAAAGGGTTTTTCATACTCTTGGTTTTCTTTCAAATCGGCTTCATTTAAGTGTTTTACAAAGGGAAGGTTTTTCCCGTTACCAGGTAATCTTTGCCCCCCTCCGATACACGCCGTAATTTTTGGGCGAAATCCCCGGGCCCCCAAATTTCGCCGGAAACACCGTTTTGAACCCAAACCTTAAGGGGTAAGGGGGAAATTTTGTCTGGAAAAATTTTGAAAAACTTTTTAAAATATAAAAAAAGGGGAAAATGTTGGGCAAAGGAAGACCCAAAAATTAAACCGGGATTTTTAAACTATAGGAGGGGACTGGACCCAAAAACGCAACCTTAGGTTTTTTGTGGGGGAAAATGGGGGGTAAAAAAGGGGAAGCAAAAAAGTTTCGGGTGGAAGGAAATTTTTATTTTTAAACTTTTTTATCACTTTTTTGTTCCAATTTTTTTGGGGTTTTGAAATGACCAAAAAACAAAAATGTTGGTTGGGGTTTTTTTAAATTTTTTCCCCTTTTGTGCTTTTACAGCATACAGGATAAATGATTTATAGGGTTTTAAAAGATTGGACTTTTTTACCGGGCATGGTGTACCAAATTTTGTGTAACTTTTTTTTTAAAATCGTAAAAAAAAAAAAAGAGGAGCGCAAAAAAAAAAGTGGAATGTTGTGTGGAATGTAATTTTGGGAAGAAAATTAAAAGTTAGTATGTATAATAAATATAAAAAGTTTTTAAATAAAAAATATATATAAATATATATATAAATAAAATAAATTAAATATATAAAGTATGTTTTAATGTGCCTAAACCCAATTGAATTGGGGGGGGCATTAAGGGGGACCACATATGAAACAGCCAACAAAGTTTTTAGCAACCCCGGAAAATCCTTCAAAAATGCTTGGAAAAGCTTTCAAGGTGACAACTACATGAAGGCCCCCCGATTAAGCAATGCCATAAAACCATTTTGGGTATTGCTTTAAATTTCCCAAAAAAATTTAAAACCTTTTTAAAATTTTAA
>JAODAL010012213.1:0-96376 GCA_025379985.1 Phyllomedusa bahiana | reverse complement strand
GGGGCCGCTTGGCAACTCGGAGCTTCAACTCCCTCTAAGTTTTCTATTGGATTAAGGTCTGGAGACTGGTTTGGCCACTCCATGACCTCAATGTGATTCTTTTTGAGCTTTGTTGCCCTGGCTGTATGTTTTGGGTCATTGTCTTGCTGGAAGACCCAGCCATAAACCATTTTTAATGTCCTGGTGGAGGGAAGTAGGTTGTCACTCAGGATTTTATGGTACAAGGCTCCATCCATTCTCCCATTGATGCTGTGAAGTAGTCCTGTGCCCTTAGCAGAGAAACACCCAAAAAACATAATGTTTCCATCTCCATGCTTGACAGCGGGGACGGTGTTCTTTGGGTCCTAGGCAGCATTTCTCTTCCGCCAAACACGGCGAGTTGTGTTAATGCCAAAAAACTAAATTTTTGTCTCATCAGACCACAGCACTTTCTCCCAATCACACACAGAATCATCCAGGTGTTCATTGGCAAACTTCAGACGGGCCCACACTTGTGCCTTCTTGAGCAGGGGGACCTTGCGGGCACTGCAGGATTTTAAACCATTACGGCGTAATGTGGTACCAATGGTTTTCTTGGTGACTGTGGTCCCAGCTGCCTTGAGATCATTAACAAGTTCCCCCCGTGTAGTTTTAGGCTGATCTCTCACCTTCCTCATGATCAAGGATACCCCACGAGGTGAGATTTTGCATGGTGCCCCAGATTGATGTTGATTGACAGTCATTTTGTATTTCTTCCATTTTCTTTCTATTGCATCAACAGTTTTCTTCTTCTCACCCAGCGTCTTACTTATGGTTTTGCATCCCATTCCAGCTTTGTGCAGGTCTATGATCTTGTCCCTGACATCCTTAGAAAGCTCTTTGATCTTGCCCATGTTGTAGAGGTTAGAGTCTGACTGACTGAGTCTGTGGACAGGAATCTTTTATAATGGTGACTATTTAAGACAGCTGTCTTTAATGCAGGTAGTGATTAGGAGTGTCTAACTGGTCTGTAGGAGCCAGAACTCCTAATGGTTGGGAGGTGATCAAAAACTTATTTCTTTCAGCAAAATGCAAATCAATTTATATAATTTATACAATGTGATTTTTCTGGATTTAGATTTTTGATATTCTATCTTTCAATGTTAAAATTAACCTACCCTTAAAATTATAGACTGTTCATGTCTGTCAGTGGGCAAATCTACAAAATCAGCAAGGGATCAAATTCCTTCACTGTACGTTTTTTCAAATGTTTCAAATCGCCAAACAAATTTCAATATTCAAGTGTGACAGACATCCAAAAGATTAAGAAATCATGAGGGGGGCAAATACTTTTTAACACTACTGTATGACCAGTCTCATAACATTAATTATATTCACTCTATACAACCTGGTAGAAAACTTAAGGTATGTTCACACGGCGTAATTGCGGGGCGCATTTTGGCGCGTATTTGCGCTTCAATATGCCTGAAATGCACCCCGCAATTACTGTAATTCATAGCTCTCATAGAGAGCCGGTTTGCAGCTGGTTTTCAAAATCGGGAACCGGCTGAAAAACTTTATCACAGACCTTAATGAAAAATCCATGCAGTGGTCCCCACTGCACGGATTTTACGCCCAGCGGTTTTTCAGACTGCCAGCGGTCTGAAAAACATTGATCGTGTTCATTCTTCCGCCTGGTTTTCGGACGGAATATGAACATGTCTATGTGTAGGGAGAGGGCTATTCTTCGCAAACGACAGAGAAAAACCGTCCCCCGGGGGCCGCGTACCTTAGGGCACGTCCACACGGCAGTGTTAAAATGCCAGTCGGATTCTGTTTAAGAATCCAGACGGTATGTTGTCTTTTGCATGGTTTTGGGGAACGGTTCGGTCTGCAGATTTACCGGTTTCCCATAACCATTGAACTGCACACCTTCCGTCCGAAAACCGGGCAGAAGATTGTGCATGCTCTAAGTTTTTAGGAAAGTCCGTTCAGTGTAGACTACTAAACGGATTTTCTATTAAAGTCTATGGGGATGGTTTCTTGTTGATTTTCAGAGGGTTTCCAAATCTGCAACCCGTCTGAAAATCCGACCAATTAACCATGCTGTATGGACGGACCCCAAACCTTTAGGCTATGTTCACACAGCTTAAATTTGGACGTATTTCGCACCGTATTTAGCGCCGTACTGCGCTAAATACCGGGTGAAATCCATCCCAGTCATTACTGTAATCCACAGTTGTCATAGAGAACTATGGATTATGTCTCCTCTCTGCTCGCATAATACGACGAGCGGGGAGATAAGTGACATGTCAATTACTAGCGGCGAACATGCGCCGCTAGTAATGAATGTCTATGGGGCGGCGGGCTCGCGCGTGGTCCCGAACTCCGGCGTAATTGCGGGGCGTAATTACACCCCGCAATTACACCGTGTGAACATAGCCTTAAAGTAAACGGAAACCTCAGTAGTGTTGTGCCATCCTCCAGCTGATGAGCGACAGTTTGTATGTAAATACACAGATAAACTGTTTCCTCCTTGGCAGCTTCCTCTCATGACAAATACAGCTCTGCTGGCTCACACTCACAGGTAGACCTCATGCTTGGATAGTGTTAATTAGTCCAAACCTGCAGCCTGTAAGAGGGTATTGAGAGCAGACAGAGAGCCGGGTATGCAGAAGGCATATGTCTTTGTAACATAGTGGGGAGAAGGGATACGGTCAATAAGCGAGGGAGAACCATAAGCAGGAGTGGGACATGGAGAGCATGGATAATGCCTGAGGGTTGGAAAACCCATTGAACACCAGTTTTGCAAACATTAAAGGTATTGTTTCACTACAAATATTGATGGAACCTCTGGGACCCAGACCTAAACAAGGTTTCTGGTTTCATCTAGGAGATAGTTGCGGGTCCCAGAGGTGGGATGTCATCAATGTCTGTAGTGAAACAACCCTTTTAACCCCTCTTTTCTTCTGTAGACCACCAGGGATATAGACGTTTCAAACTTTTTCTAAGATCTTCAAAAACTTGCCCACTTCTTTGAAATTGTGCTAAAACAACAAAAGAGGCTTTACCTGTGAGTTTAATTCCCTACTGATTTTGGCTCTGATGCTCTCGTCTTTCTTTCTGGCTTTTGACTATAAACCTGCCCTAAAAGCATTTTGAATTTTATTAGGATATATATATATCGATAGATAAAAAATATAGAGCAAGGCAGCACTCAATTAGTAGAAAATCCTAAAAGGATGGGTGCCAGCGACTATACGACCGTAGTCAAAAGTCCCTCAAAATATCCACAGAAAATCGCAGCACTCGAAGGTTGAAAAAAAAAAAAGAATTTAACTTTATTGCAACATGTTCACTGGCGACGTTTCGGCCATTACAGCCTTTTCTGTGGATATATAGAAAGATATAGAGAGAATATATATAGAGAAGTTTGGACACATCTCGTTCCAACAGTTTTCTGTATTTTCATGACTGTGAAACTTATAGATGCACACTGAAGGCATCAAAGCTATGAATTAACACATGTGGAATTATATACTTAGCAAAAAAGTGTGAAACAACTGCAAATATGTCTTATATTCTAGGTTCTTCAAAGTAGCCACCTTTTGCTTTGATTACTGCTTTGCACACTCTTGGCATTCTCTTGATGAGCTTCAAGAGGTAGTCACCTGAAATGGTTTTCACTTCACAGGTGTGCCCTGTCAAGTGTGATTTCTTGCCTTATAAATGGTGCTGGGACCATCAGTTGTGTTCAGAAGTCAGGTGGATACACAGCTGATAGTCCTACTGAATGGACTGTTAGGCCGTGTTCACACGGCTTATTCCCGACGGATTTGTGCGCCGTATTGAGCGCGCAAATCCGCCGTGAATAAGGGGCGGTGGCGGGGCCGGAGCGCGGCGGGGGCGCGCTCCCGGCCACATAGACAATGCATTGTTTTACGGCGCGTACGCGCCGTAAATAATGTGCATGTCACTTTCTCCCCCGCGGCGGATTTCGCCGAGGCGGGGAGGAGCGACGGATTCCACTGTTCTCTATTGAGAGCAGTGGATAACCGTAATTGCTGCCGCGGATTGGCGCCGTACTGAAGCGCAAATCCGGCGCGCAGTACGGCGCCAATACGCGGCAGAATAAGCCGTGTGAACGAGGCCTTAGAATTTCTATTATGGCAAGAAAAAAGCAGCTAAGTAAAGGAGTGGCGATCATTACTTTAACCCCTTCTCGACCTTAGACGTATGCATACGTCCTGAGGATCGCCCAAACTCTAAAGCAGAGTTCGCGCGATCGGCGCGGGGTGTCAGCTGTATATTACAGCTGACATCCCGCAGCATCGGCCCCGACCGGAGATCACTCCGGGGTGTGAGAGGGGGCAGTTAACCCCTTAATTATCGCGACCATCAGGTCGCAATAACTAAGTGAGACGCAGGAAGAGGTTGCTCCTCCTGCGTCGCTGTCGGCGACAGCAGCGCACGATCGTGCAGCTGCTGTGTGCTAACAGCACGGAGGGCATAGAATGCCTTCCGGGTTGTCTGTGATGTCACGATGCCCGGCCGTGCCCTGTGGGCATGACCCGGCATCGTGATTGATAGTTACCATAGGAACCAGTGCACAGCAACAAGCTGTGCATTGATTCCTATTGAATGAGAGATCTAAAGATCTCTCATTCAAATCCCCTATGAGGAAAAGTAAAAAAAAAATGTGAAAAAGTGAAAAACAAGTAAAACACAAACACGAAAAATAAAATAAAAAACACGTACTCCGGCCTTATCCCTTTTACAAACGCCAATCGCCCCCAAAAAGATTAAAAATAAATAAAGTACCCATATTTGGTATCGGCGCGTGCGTAACTCCCTTCCCTATAAATCTTTCATGTTAATTTACCCGTCCGGTGAACGCAGTAAAAAAAAAAAAAACAAGAAAAAAAACAATCACAGAATTAAGATTTTTGTTCATCCCGCAGCACATAAAATGGAATAAAAGTGATCAAAAACGCCAACGTTGTACCAATTAAAATGTCAGTTCATCTCGCAAAAAAAAAGTCCTTACACAGCTCTTTATACGGAAAAATAAAAAGTTATGGCTCCCAGAATATATCGATGAAAAAATATTCTTTTACACACTAAAAACAATTTTTTTTTTTTTTTTTTTTTTAAAGTGCTTCAACATAAAAAAAACTATACAAATTGGGTATCGCCATAATCGTATCGACCCACAGAGTAAAGCGAACTTGCAGTATTTTCTTCACTCTGCCTTCCAAAAAACGGATTTA
Organism: Phyllomedusa bahiana; assembly: GCA_025379985.1. Classification (NCBI taxonomy): domain Eukaryota; kingdom Metazoa; phylum Chordata; class Amphibia; order Anura; family Hylidae; genus Phyllomedusa; species Phyllomedusa bahiana. The sequence goes on along the minus strand of JAODAL010012213.1, from coordinate 91,148 downwards.
AAACTGATCAAAAAGTCTTGTCCCCCCAAAAAAATGATCCCAATAAAAATGTCAACTCATCCCGCAAAAAACAAGCCTGTACACAGCTCCGTACACAGAAAAATAAAAAGTGTGGCTCTCAGAATATGGCGATGCAAAAATGTGTTTTCCTGTTTGCATAAGTGTTTTTATTGTATAAAAGCAGTAAACAATAAAAAAAGTATACAAATTGGGTATTGCTGTAATCGTATCGACCTGCTGAGTAAAGCTAGCATGTCGTATCTAACGCAGAGTGACCGTAATAAAAATAAAAAACACTACCAGGATTGTTGTATTTTGTTCAAAACGTCTCACAAAAACCTTAATAAAAAGTGAACAAAGTGTTGTATGCACCCCATAATGGTACCAATAAAAGCATAAATTCACCCCGCAAAAAAAAGGCCCTACACAGCTCTGCACACAGCAAAATAAAAAGTTATGGCTGTCAGAATAGGACAACATAAAAACGCAATTTTTTTATAGACCTATTTCTATTGTGTAAAAGTAATAAAACATAAACTATATAAAATTTATACCATTGCAATTGTACCGACCCCCATAGTAAAGTTATCACATCATTTACACTGCACGTCGAACGCTGTAAAATTGAAGCCCAAAAAACAATAGTTGAACTGTTTCCTCCCCCCACCCCCCCATTTTCATGGCCCAATGTTAAAAAAAAACGATGGAACACCTGTGTGTCCAAAATGCACAATACACCCCTATATGAGATACATGAGGGGTGTTGAATCTAAAATGGGGCGACTTCTGGAAGATTTCACCTGTTCTGGTTCTTTGGTGACTTTGCAAATGCGACATGGCCCCACCAAAATCTGCGTTCCAAAAGCCAAATAGCGCTCACTCCCTTGTACGCCCTGCCATGCGCCCAAACAGAAGTTTACACCCACATGTAAGGTACTGCCGAACTTGGAAGAAATTGCTTAACAAAGTTTTGGGGTCCTTTTTTACAGGATTCCTTGTAAATATGAAACATTTTAAGCTAAAATTGCAGATTATTGGAAAAAAAATGTTTTTACATTTTCACAGCCTAATGCTAAAAAAAAGTGTGAATCACCTGTGGGGTCGATATACTCACTACACATCTGTATATATACCTAAAGGGGTGTAGTTTCCAATATGGGGTCTTTTTAGGGGTGTTTATTAAGTTTTAGCACTTTAGGGCCTCCTCAAACCTGAAATGGCGCCTAAATAAAATTGCATTGAAAATGAGACCCCAGAGTCCAGTAGGTGCTCCTCCTATTCTGGGGCTTATGGTTGAGCCAAATAATGCACTAGGGCCACATATGTGATATTTCTAAAAACGGCAGACCTGGGGGAAGTGATATTACATTGCATTTACCTGGTCACATTTACCGTATTCCAGTGAATAATGGATAAATATTGAAAATCTGCAAAAATAGTGAAATTTTGAAATTTCATCTCCACTTTGCTTTAATTTCTGTGAAATACCTAAAGGGTTAACAAACTTCCTAAACACTGTTGTAAATACTTTAAGGGGTCTAGTTTCTTAGAAGGCATCATTTATGGGGGTATCTAACATACAGGCCCCTCAAAGCCATGTCAGAACCAGAATGGTCCCTAAAAAAAAATGTATATTGCAAATTTTCTTGAAAATGTGAGAAATTACTACTAATTTTTCTAAGCCCTCTAGTTTATAACTAGAATCTACCATATGTCCACTATAGGTTGGCATTTTTTAAATGTCCTTTTTTATCACATTATTTTGTGGTGAATAATTATCTGTCTTGCACGCAGAAATTTTGGAACTTTCAAAATCACAGATTTTTCAAAATTCTCATGAAAGTTTTATATTTTTCACAAACAAGGATTGTACGGATAAAATTTTCTTACTAACATAAAGCACAATGTGTCGCAAGAAAACAATCTCTGAATCACATGGATAGGTAAAAGTGTCAAAAAGTTATTCTCACATAAAGTGACACATGCCAGATTTCAAAAATAGGGCTGTGTCAGGAAGGTCAAAACTGGCTGGGTCCTTAAGCGGTTAAGAAATGAAGGTCAGTCAGTCCGAAAAATTGGGAAAACTTTGAAAGTGTCCCCAAGTGCAGTGGCAAAAACCATCAAGCGCTACAAAGAAACTGGCTCACATGAGGACCGCCCTAGGAAAGGAAGACCAAGAGTCCCCTCTGCTGCGGAGAATAAGTTCATCCGAGTCACCAGCCTCAGAAATCACAGGTTACCAGCAGCTCAGATTAGAGGCCAGGTCAATGCCACCCAGAGTTCTAGCAGCAGACACATCTCTACAACAACTGTTAAGAGACGACTGTGTGCAGCAGCCTTCATGGTAAAATAGCTGCTAGGAAACCACTGCTAAGGACAGGCAACAAGCACAAGAGACTTGTTTGGGCTAAAGAACACAAGGAATGGACATTAGACCAGTGGAAATCTGTGCTTTGGTCTGATGAGTCCAAATTTGAGATATTTGGTTACAACCACCGTGTCTTTGTGTGACACAGAAAAAGTGAACGAATGGACTCTACATGCCTGGTTCCCACCGTGAAGCATGGAGAAGGTGTGATGGTGTGGGGGGGTGCTTTGCTGGTGACACTGTTGAGGATTTATTCAAAATTGAAGGAATACTGAACCAGCATGGTTACCATAGCATCTTGCATCAGCATGCTATTCCATCCGGTTTGCGTTTAGTTGGACCATCGTTTATTTTTCAACAGGACAATGACCCCAAACACACCTCCAGACTGTGTAAGGGCTATTTGACCAAGAAGGAGAGTGATGGGGGTGCTACGCCAGATGACCTTGCCTCCAGTCACCAGACCTGAACCCAATCGAGATGGTTTGGGGTGAGCTGGACCGCAGAGTGAAGGCAAAAGGGCCAACAAGTGCTAAGCATCTCTGGGAACTCCTTTAAGACTGTTAGAAGACCATTTCAGCTGACTACCTCTTGAAGCTCATCAAGAGAATGCCAAGAGTGTGCAAAGCAGTAATCAAAGCAGAAGGTGGCTACTTCGAAGAACCTAGAATATAAGACCTATTTTCAGTTGTTTTACACTTTTTTGATATATATAATTCCACATGTGTTAATTCATAGTTTTGATGCCTTCAGTGTGAATCTACAATTTTTATAGTCCTGAAAGACATAAAACTGTTGGAATGAGAAGGGGTGTCCAAACTTTTGGCGTGTGTGTATATATATAATTTTTTTTTTTTCTTGTTTGTTTTGACCTTTTGTGTATAAACTGTGATCACTCTTTCCTGGATTCTGAAAATGGAAAGTAGCATGTAGACCAATGGTGAAAAACTTCCTACATTATATGAGCTCTCATGTCATCCTGGACTCTCTTTTGATGCCTGCACATTAGACATTACATCTTGAGTCCCATCTACAGTGGTGGCCAAAAGTATTGGCACCCCTGCAATTCTGTCAGATAATACTCAGTTTCTTCCTGAAAATGATTGCAGTCACAAATTCTTTGGTATTAATATATTCATTTATTTTGCTTGCAATGAAAAAACACAAAACAGAATGAGACAAAAAATCAATCATTGATCATTTCACACCAAAATTTCAAAAAGGGGCCCGGGACAAAAGTATCGGCCCCCTCAGCCTAATACTTGGTGGCACAACCTTTTATCCAAAAAAAACGCAACAACTGCTTCCGGTAACCATCAATGGGTTTCTTACAATGCTCTGCGGGGAATTTTTAGACCATTCTTCTTTGGCAAACTGCTCCAGGTCGCTGAGATTTGAAGGCGCCTTCTCCAACTGCCTTTTGGAATCTCCTCCACAGGTGTTCTAATGGGATTCAGGTCTGGACTCATTGCATGCCACTTTAGAAGTCTCCAGTGCTTTCTCTCAAACCTTTTTTCTAGTGCTTTTTGAAGTGTGTTTTTGGGTCATTGTCCTGCGGAAGACCCCATGACCTCAGAGAGACCCAGCTTTCTCACACGGGGCCCACAATTATGCTGAAAAATTTGTTGGTAGTCTTCAAACCTTCATTTTGCCCAATGCACACGGTCAAGCAGTCCAGTGCCCAGAGGCAGAAAAAGCAACCCCAACACATCAGGGTAACTCCGCCATGTTTGCCTGTTGGGACCGTTTTTTTTTCTTTGAATTGTTTTTTTTTTTTTTTTTTTCCTGTAAACTCTATGTTGATGCTTTTTCCCAAAAAGCTCTAGTTTTTGTCTCATCTGACCAGAAAAACACCTTCCAAAACGTTTTAGGCTTTCTCAGGTAAGTTTGGGCTAACTCCAGCCTGGCTTTTTTATGTCTCAGGTTAAGATGTGGGGTTTTCCTGGGTATCCTACATAACAGTCCCTTTCTTTCGACGCCGCCCGGGTTGTACGGGTTTGACAAATGTTGTACCCTCGGACTGCAGGGCAGCTTTAACTTGTTTGGATGTTAATCGAGGTTCTTTATCCATCATCCGCACAATCTTGCGTTGAAATCTCTCGTCAACTTTTCTTTTCCGTCCACATCTAGGGAGGGTAGTCACAGTGCCATGGGCTTTACATCTAGGGAGGGTTTGCCACAGTGCCATGGGCTTTACATCTAGGAGGTTAGCCACAGTGCCATGGGCTTTACACTTCTTGATGACACTGCGCACGGTAGACACAGAAACATCCAGGTCTTTGGAGATGGACTTGTAGCCATGAGATTGCTCATGCTTCCTCACAATTTGGATTCTCAAGTCCTCAGACAGTTCTTTGGTCTTCTTTTCTCCATGCTCAATGTGGTCCACACAAGGACAGAGGTTGAGTCAACTTTAATCCATGTCAACTGGCTGCAAGTGATTTAGTTATTGCAACCTGTTAGTGGGCCCCAGGTAAGTTACAGGTGCTGGGTTTAAATTTCACAAATTAAAAAGCATCACATGATTTTCAAACAGTGCCAATACTTTTTTCCACCCCCTTTTTTATGTTTGGGGGTGGAATTATATCCAATTTGGCTTTATGACAATTCTTTTTGGTGGTTTCCATTTAAGACAAATTAAATGAAGATAATAATACCAAAGAATTTGTGATTGCAATCATTTTCAGGAAGAAACTGAGTATTATCTGACAATTGCAAGGGTGCCAATACTTTTGGCCACCACTGTATGTCCTGGACAGACCTGTTCCCATGACCCCCCCTCCCACCCCCCCCCCTACACCCACAGAGATTACGCTGCCACCAAGAACAAGAAATTGCACCAAATCTGTGCACTAAAAAATGTGCTGTCCTCATGTTCCACCAAGATATGGTGTAGCCCTCTTACCCCAATCAGAAAACCCTGTTACCATGCTTACCAAAAAATGTATTAGTCCCTACTTTTCCCAAACACTGCTCAACCATATTCCACACTCTATCTTTTCTAAGAAAGAAGAGGACAAAATTGCTAGAGCTTACCAAGAAGATTATTCAGAAGGACAGGAGCCAGAGGTCACCATGGCAGCACCCATGGACTGCCAGTTGCTAAACCCTGCTCTGACCTTCCCTATGTGGTGACATGTTGGCACAGAAGCCGCAGGTAATTAGAAGAGGAGCTTTGTTGAAATTTGTCTGTTATAGCGGTCAGTCAAGTGGTGGATCCTCTAGCCAAACTTTGGCATAGAGCCACATCGAGGAGTGAGGTCTAACTGGTCCCCTGATCTTCACCCTTTTACTCGTTGCACAAAGAATCTGAACTTCGCAGCAGGGAACTCTCAGGCAGTGACGGCTATCGTGCATGTGCGGTGCAGACGTACGTGGCTGGGTCACAAGCAAAAGGTCGATGCAGGCAGAGTTCTTTTGTGAAGTTAGACCCGGCAAAGGTCAGGACAGGCAGCAGACAAGCTCAGGAGACGAGCCAAGGTCAGATATCGGGAAATCACACAATCCAACCCAGTAATCGGAGCGGGAGATGCCTTTTAGGTAAAGTAAGGCAACAGACCTTGCGCTCAGAAAGCTATGTGGGCACTTGCTGGCCCTTAAAATCAATGAGGGTGTATACCCAAAAGAGCAGGAAACTGCAGAACAAGGAACCTGGTGAATCAGAAGGCAGAGATGCCGCGCAACATGAAAGTATGTTAGTGCGACCACGACGGGACATGTGACATGGTCTTATCGGATTGTACTGAATAGCAGTACTTAAGAGCATTGCACTTGAAAATTCTCAAACAAAGGTCTACATTCAAGGCTTAAAGGGGTTTTCTCACCATGTTGTTTCACTGAGCCACAGGCAGCTTCAGACTTGCACTTTCTGGTCAGGCTGGGGGTGGCTTTGTAGCAGTGATTAGGCATATCGGCTCTGCTATTCCTCGGTGATCCTGTTACAGTGGAATGAGTACAGGAGATTTGTAATCTGTAGGGCACAAGGTTACAGGATAAGGTTACGATTAAGAGCCACTCTGTCTGGCTGGCTTGAAACGTGTAAATGTGGCAGCGTTAACTTGTTTTTATGTTTTGCTTTTAAAGTTTTTTCAATAAAAGTGCATCTTTTATAAATATCTTCATATCCTGAGCACGAGTGCCGGAGTTTGTTCTATCTCAACCATATTGCTACAGGATAAGGCTTTAAACTTGTCATTAACTTAAACAAGCGGCTGTGCTAGAGATAAAATTCAGCAGGAAGTGACTCGCCATAGTCTGATGGCAGCTTGTGGAGCCATTCAGTAAAAGACGGCAGGGAGAGGTGATTGGTAACCTAAAGAAACTTGTGTACAATTGTAGTAATTGAAATCTTCCTGATCTCCTGAGCAAAGCAAAATCAAAACAGCAATGTATTTGGTAATTACCTTAATTTCTCTTTTCCCAGATGTTAGAAGCTAATCACTGTGGTGAAAAAGACCCCTTTAAATCACTCGATGCTTGACCTAAATGCCCCTGTTTGCATTACTTCCCTGCTCCCTTTGGCACCAGATTTTGTCCTGTAGGGGGTTGTTCACCCGGCATGTTTGGATCTGGAAATCGCATTTAAAAACAGCGGCGATCGGTCCTAAACTGATCCAACATGCAGCTGTGTGTTAGCATGCGTGTTGAATGTAGCAGGATCTCCCCCTATAGTTTTAAATAGGGCTCCTGCTGCGTCTTTTAGACCAAGAATTGACATGTCAATACTTGGAATGGATCCGAAAAACGCAATGAGATGCGCATTGGCAACGACTCGTCTGAACGCTGATGCGTGTTTCACAGTAAAAGCAATGTAAATCACACTGCACATTATTAGATGTGTGTTTGGGTCCATTTAGGGTCCGAGGGACGGATCCAAACACGCATCTAAAAGCTTATGTTCACACGGACTCTTCCTACCCTGGCTCTTCACAAACCTCTTCCCTTTACTGCAATATTGCAGAATAAAAGCTAGGTTTGCGCTCACTATGGAATCCTGTGTTTCCCTAATAAAGCTTGATTACACAATGCAATACATTTCATGCTCAATTTGGTAAAGTATAGGTTATTCAATGCAGACTGCAGTTTGCTTGCAAGAATAATAACAAACAAAAAGGAAAAGCGAAATAACCCTAATAAGTGCAGAGGACGTCATCCGCTTCTTACATGTGAAGCCTTTTCTGCTTTTGTTTAGTCGAGAAACAATTGTGGATTTTTTCTTTCCATTCTGCAATGTATGGAAGAGCTTTCAATTTTCTCCCAATCGCAGAGTTCCTTGGCATGCATAACTTGATGGTGATTAATAGGCACTTTACATTTCTGCAAAGCACACATCAGGCTTATGAGGTATGAAAGAAAATGCATGACCAGGGTGTAGAAAATGGCATAATCCTTTTTTCTACTTAATAGAAGCAGCAATCTTCCTGCCCTGCAGAATAGATACAGGAGATGTCATTTGTGAAATGGGCGCATCACTTTGCGGCAGGAAGGTCTAGGCTTTATTAGCATCTGCTCTGTTTGTTTAGCTCAAAAGGGGTAAGGTTTCTCGCTTGTTGAGACTTGGGCTATGTCTACCTGTTGGAGCTTCCGCAGGATTGCTGTCAGATTCCCATACATTGTGTACGTGGCTGACGGCATTTCCAAAAACCGTCTGTGTTTAAGCGCAAATTTTGGACACCATTTTAACATTGCTGTGTAGACTTAGCCTTATTTGCCTTGAATGCGCCACTGTAATTTTAACTATATTAATCAAAATTCTAAAAGGCTCATGGGAAAAGCACTGGGACTCTGCAGCGCCCTCCTTTGGATTTAGCATTCCTCAAGTCACATCCAGCTCGCTGAGCGTGCAATCTGAAAGTGATTAATAAAGCTGTGCTAGTTACTATGCACTGATGAGGGGCAACACTCCAAAACAGGCATCCTCAAACTGCTGCCCTCCAGCTGTTGGGAAACTACAACTCCCATCATTCCCACTGTTATAGATTATATAAATGCATGATGGGAATTGTAGTTTCTCAACAGCTGGAGGGCCGCAGTTTGAGGATGCCTGCTCCAAAGCATCCATCTGCAGTTGAACTGCTCACATGGCTTTATTAATTCCTTTCACATGGCTCAGTGAGTCGGAGGTGACTTGAGGAATGCTACATCCAAAAGAGGGTCCCAGTGCTTTCCCATGAGCCTTTCAGAATATTGTTGGCTCAGAAGTCGGTAGTCCTTCATGAGAAGTTTGTGGAGTTAATGCTTATCACCAGGTTATGCCACCAGTGTCCCATTGGTTGTGGTCTGCCCGCTATAAGTCTCGCCTATTGCTAGCATGGATTGGCAGTGGTGCTAAGAGTATGTTCACATGTTGGATTTTTAATTTTTTAAAAACCTTGGATTTTCGCTGCTGATTTTTCACTTTATCAGAAAAAATCTCTCTAGTGAGGAAAGGTCAAAATTGAACCTGTAATCACAGAAATGATGACCTTTTTCTTAAAATCTAGGTCTTAATTTCAGTGGAACATGATTTTTCATTTTGTAGTGGCAGATTTCACTATTTTGGACGCGGATAAACCCTAATTCAGTGGGAAGGAAAATCCACGTCTTGGCTACCCAGTATGAAATCCATTGAGCTGGAAGTATGGCCTTCCGTTGGCCCATACAGTTGATTGTATGGGAAACCGACTACAAAACTCAAATGCTTTCGTAGTTAGCAACAAGTTCCTAAATACGCCGGCGCCAGAAAACGACCAGAAAACCTCTCACCTGTGTAGACCTCAGGTTGTTTTTTAAGCGAAAAAAACGACCCGTAATCCACACAAGTCGATTTTTTTTTTTTCTATGGGCATGCAAAAAGGTTGGACTTTTTAGAATCATAAAACTGACGAAAATACGATGGTCTTTTAATGATGTGTAGACTTTGCCTTAATCTCTGGTTGACTCAAAAAGAGGACCTCCATCGGTTACCGTATATACTCGAGCATAAACCGAGTGTTTCAGCCCAAAATAGGAGCTGAAAAAGCCGTCCTCGGCTTATACTCGTCACTGTTGGTGCTCGGGCGCTGCAATGGCCCGGGTACCGACAGGGACATTTCACTTGTACGCGACTCCTCTGGGAGTTGGATATAGTTGAAGACCGAGTAAGCTGACAGCGTCTGGGCGCTGCTTTGGCCCGTGCGCTGTTGCAGACATTTGCAGCTGTATGCGGCTCCTGTGAGCGCATACAGCTGACTCGCCGGTCACCCGTCGGCGTCCGGGCGCCGCCATGGCCCGAGCACCTGCGGGGATCGCTTCGGCTGTAGGCGGCTCCTGGGAGCACATACAGCCGAAGACTCTATTGTGGAGCAGAGAGTGAGTGCTCCCTGCTCTGTAATAGGACTCCGGAAGGCCGCAAGCCAGAAGACTGAGCGCCTGGAGAGCCTCGGAGCAGTGGGGGAGTGAGGTAAGTACTTGTAGTAGTATTTTATTTTTTAACAAGCCCTGCCTATGGGGGAACATATATCTGCCTATACCTGCTTATGAGGGGACATATACCTGCCTATGGGGGAACATTTACTTGCCTATGAGTGGACATATACCGGCCTATAATAGCCTATACCTGCCTATGAGGGGACATATACCTTAGCTGCACATGTGATCTTTTTCCCAGTCAGCATAAATGGCAAAGTTGCTAGCTACTGGGTTCATGTTTGTTCAGCCATTGAGCTGTTAACAAGCCCCAAAGAATTGGAGTGTTTTTTTGAGTAAGTAATGTCCCATTTTCTGTATGTTTTTTCAGGGACATATACCTGCCTATACATGCTATTGGGGACATATACTTGCCTATACCTGCCTGGGGGGGACATTAAACTTCCTATAGCTGCCTATGTCATTTTATTGGTATCCATTTTTATTTTAGAAGTTTACCAGTAGCTGCTGCATTTTCCACCCTAGGCTTATACTCGAGTCAATAAGTTATCCCGTTTTTTGGGGGGGTTTTTGGCGCAAAAGTAGGTGCCTCGACTTATATTTGGATCAGCTTATACTTCGAGTATATACAGTAGTCTAATCAATGCAAAACATAGAGGAAACAACCAGGTAGCTGGAGTGATCCAATCCTGCTCAACCTAATAAATTACTATTTTTATTTCATTTTTTCCTATTACGATTTCTTCAGGTGTGTGTTGTGTTTTTTTTTTTTTTTTTTTTTTAATAAAAAAAAAAAGTTAAACCCTGGTATATAATTTAATACCGTCTCTGTAGTAACGGTGCCGAGAGTTCAATGCATTCTACGTGTGGCGCTGAGTGAAATGCCAAGTTGATTGGCAAGATGTCTAATTTTATACATAAACCAATATCATACTGCTGTTACAAGCTGCAAATTAAATGTGCTTTCATACAGCAATATAGCAGCAGTGAAATATCTGCCTTATCTAAAGGAAAGCTGTTGGAATATATCTTAGAACAATGGGACAGATGACGGCTGGGCTCTCAGGACATTAAAATGTAATTTAAGCTAAATCATTGAGATGAGAACAAACATGGACAATGCATCAGGTCGCATTAAATGCGGTAATGAGATGCAGCCCGGGCTTTGCCTTTCGAGAGCAGAAAGCCACCACCACACATTAAGATTTCTATCTAGTGTCAATTATGTGGAGCAGGAAAGAAGACTGCAGATTGACGACGGCTGTGTTCACATTTGTTTTGTGAATTCCGTTTTTTTTTCTTCTTTCTTACAGGAACAAAGAAACTGAATTCGAGCCATGACCGGTCCATTGTTTTAATAGGGAAAAAAAAAGGACTGCATTTTTGTGCTCTTTAAAGGGGTTGTCTCACTTCAGCCATTGATGGCATATTGCTAATATTGCTGTGGAAGGAGCTGACACCTGCAATGTGGAGAAGGCACCTGCACACCTCAGACAGCTGGAGCAGTTTGCTCACGAGAAGTGGGCCCCTGTGGAAAGGGGCAGAAGTCTCATTGAGAGTTACAGAAATAGTTTGCAGCGATTGCCTCAAAAGATTGTCCTACAAAATATTAAGTTAAATGGGATGTCTCACCATGCTGTTTCACAGAGCCACAAGCTACTTCAGACTCGCACTCACTCCCAGATCCTGGTCAGGCTGTGGGGGGTTCTATAGCAGTGTTAAGCATATGCGCTCTGCTATTCCAAGCTCTTCTAATTGCACAGACATGACTCAGGAGACGTAATATATAGTACACAAAACTGCAGCGCTTTAAAGGGTTAAAAACCTGTGATTATCAATCCATTGTTAGCGATAATGCACTCTGTTCTCAAGCTGCCGTCCGTCCTGGTGAGAGAGGAGAGCAGGGCAGTAACCAGAAAAACCTGTGTGCACTCAGAGCAGATAATCTGTTCTCTCTTGACTAGGACAATATTAATAGACCAATGTATATAAAAAAAAGGCTTTATTTACCGCTTCCTACATGTAGTAAACTAATCCTTGTAGTGAAACAACCTCTTTAAGGCTACCATAATTTCTGTCTAGGCCAGTTTAATTTTAATTAATTTTTCAGATTTTTTTTTTCATTACATAATATTCAGTAAATTTATGTTTATTACTATTGACAATGTCAAGTTATTTCACTGATAATTGTAGGTTTAAGGGAAGGTTACTAAGCATTTTGTCCACATGTAGATTTGTATGTAAAGATTCAGTAGCACTTGTATTTTATTCATTTAAATACTGCTTATTTTGGGTTGAGGAATCTAGTAGGCGATCTTATTAATGATTAACAAGCCTATGTTTCCTAAAGCTAAATATTTAAAGGGAACCTGTCACATTGAACAACAAGCTATCAGATCTACTTGTGGCATATTCTGGAGAAAGAGAAGCTGAGAAGATTGGTATATTGCTCTGTGGGGAGAAAATCAGCAAAATTTGTATTTTATTCATTTAATTTCCTGCTTATTCTACGTTAAAGAGCACCTATCGCCTCCACACAAACACACAAAAATTATAAGACTTTTCTCAAATACATGTCCAATGCAGTTCAGAGGATTTACTACAGTATTACAGGGACACGGGTTTTACTTTTACTTTGTAACTAAGGAGAACCCGATCTAGAAGGAATCATTCTGTGGAAGGTACCAACTGTGCAGGGGGAACTGAGGGCATAGCTGCTTGTACACAGTGATCTGAGTCTCTCACTACATGCAGTACAGCAGGCATAGCACACTGAGGACATAGTGTGACAGAGTTTACCTGTTGCTTCAGCCTCCTCCTCCATAGAACACAGACATCTTTATTAGGCTATGTTCACACGGCTTAATTGCGGGACGTAATTTCGCCCCGCAATTACGCCGTGTGGACGGGGGCGGGGGCGGGAGCGGGGGAGTAAGCAGGGGGCCGGCACTTCGCCGGCCCATTGACTATCACTGCTAGCGGCGCGTATACGCCGCTAGAAAGTGACAGGTGAATTATCTCCCCGCCCGGCGGATTCGCCGGGCGGGGAGAGGAGACGTAATCCATAGTTCTCTATGAAAACTGTGAATTACCGTAATGAATGGGCCGTTTTCGGCCCGTAATTGGCGCACTTCGGCGCGTAATTACGGACCGAAATACGGCCCATTTTAAGCCGTGTGAACATGGCCTTACACTTCAGGCAGTGTACATATGATGTAGACTTGCACTAACCCAGCTCAGAAAAAGTTACTTTCACACAGTTGTCAACATAGTGATCCATCAAGCTGTCAGGTGCCGGGTAAACTTGAGAGCTGCTAGCGCTTTTTTAAAAAAACTGAATTATAAGAGAAATACTTTGGTTTTCCTAATGAAGCATATTTGAGAAAATGTTTGTATTTTAGTCTTCTGTTACTTAATGAGGTTTCCCTGGAGGCAATAGGTCCTCTTTAAGGATTCCAGTGGGCGGTCTTATTACTGATTGACAGCCTTCCTTGCTTTAGTTTGCATTTAGAGATACCTGTCAATCACCGATAATACTGCCTGCTGGACTTCTTAACACAAAATTAGCAGGGATGTAAATGTATGAAATACAAGTTCTGCTGAGTCTTTCCTTTGCTCACAGAACAGTAGATCAATCTAGCAGATTGGATGACATGTTCAGTATGACAGGTTCCATTTAAGGCCTTTTCAGGCCTAGCCATTAAGGCTATGTCTACACAGCGAAGTTAAAATACTGCTGGAAATCCGACGGTATTTTAACTTTGCCACGCTGCGGTGTTGGGCCCGTTTTTTTTGTCTTCCACCGACCCCGTACATTGGGGTTACGGGAATCCAGTGGAAGATACATGTTCCGTCTTCCACCGCACAGCCGGTGGCTTCAGTAGTAAACCCACTGTGTAGACTACAGCACGGATTTTCTATTGTGGTCTACACCGCACTGGGTACAGTCAGGTTTTTGGCAGATTCGAAATACTGAATCCGGCGAGAATCCAGTGCTGTGTAGACACAGCCTAAGGGGATAAGGTAAGTCTGGGAAATGGATATGTCGGTAATTTCATCAGTGTTATTGTAATACAATCAGATTTGTTGATGCCACATTTCTGTGGCTCGTGATGCAAAAATTCAATCCTGCTTCTACGTGTTATTGTAGCTGCAGATAAAATTGCTGTGTCTTCTATAATATGCTTAAGATTTGTTGCCATCTAAGTGAATAAATGTTGTCACCGCACGCTCTATTACCTGTTTATGCTTGAAAATAATTACCCATGAGTCATTGTGCTTGCGTCCTCGATGCTTAGGAGGTATATTGCCTGACAAAACCTGCTATATTTCTCAAATACCTCTTGAGAATCTGAAGTTGATGACATTATTTTGTGAAAATGCAGAACGGAATCATAACCTGAGAATGCAGAATAGAATAATAGCCTGAAGATTTTTTTCCCCCGCTGGGTTCTCACCCAGCCGTCTTTCTCATCCTATATTTTATGCATGTGTTACTTTTTGACTTGCTTGACTGTATTTTTATGTATGAGGTTAGAACTCTTGAATGCGTTTGACTCCATGAGAAAAAGCAAGGGACCGCTTGGCAAAGTGAACTTTGAGCCTCATGCATGGAAATTGCGCTATAGATGGATATATTGGCGCTAAAAGACTGTTGGTTCTGAAGCCAATGTTTTATCTTATTTTTCGTCCATACACACAAAATTGCTGGCTGAACACATCCAAGATTTTTAGTATCTGCCACCAGTCGAGCCAACCAAATGCATTAGGTGGCTGTGGCCGAACGCTTATTTTGCCAATATCAGTCTTCCTCATCAATTTCGTAAATGTGCATTCTCTGTCCAGATCAGGGTCTTCAGATAAGGTGTTGTGTGACCATCTTATTGGTAAAATTGTGCAATGTCTACACGGCAGTGTACAAAAAAAGACCTCAAAACCAAATATTAAAAACGTTCATATAACTGAGGTTTTTTTTTGTCCACCGCCTGCTGAAAAAAATTTTGTTTTGTGCTTAGTTTGCAGAAATGCACATCATTCGATTTGCCTTGTATTTCGGCAAAAAAACGCGTCAAAAAACGGCTGGTGCTTTACATAGACTCCAAGGCCATGTTCACACAGCTTAAACTGGGAGGTGTTTCGGCACGTATTTCGTGCCGTACTGCGCTTAATACGGGGCAAGATACGTCCCGGTCATTACGGTAATCCACGGTCTCATAGAGAACTATGGATTACGCCTCCTGTCCCCGCTCGCAAAATACGCCACGGCGAGAGATAAGTGACATGTCATTTACTAGCGGCGAATAAGCGGCATGAATAACGAATGTCTATGGGGCCGGTGGGCTGCCGGCCCCCCCGCATCGCGGGAGTAGACGCGAGCTCCCGTAGTCCTGGCCTAATTGCAATTATGCCGTGTGAATATACCCCAATAGTAAATTTTTGGCCCTGCTCAGTCTTTTTTGCATCATGTTTCAAAAAACGACCAGCAAATAAAACGAGCAGAAAAAAGTTCTGCAGAAACAGGATGTTTTTACTATACAAGTGTATTAGGCCTCTTTTCAGTCGTTTTTTTCAGCGGTTTTTTGAAAACAAAAAACGCTGAAAAAAATTGACCTTTTTGTGTGCATTGGAGACAGAGCCCAATACTGCAGTTTGCCCACAGAATTGTGTGGCCATAGACATGATTGTAAGGCTGCGTTCACGTGACGTATTGCTGCCTGTAAATTTGTGGGCCACAAAAGCATTAGTGGCGCTGTTGAAATTGCGTTCTTGCAAGCGCGTAATTTCAACATGAAAAACACCCCGCAATAGTCCGACGCACATGTCACTACTTTGCAGACACCCTTCAAAATTACGATTGTAAAATTTGCGAACTGTGATTAACACCACATAGTTTACATGTTCTTTGTGGGTACTGTTATACATTGTTTAGGCCATATTTCAGTAAAATGATGTCCGAAATACATGCAAAAATATGGCCTAAAAGATGCCTTATGAACACCCGCTAAGAGGAGTATTCTCACAATAGACAGTCATTGGCTATCCACACAATAGTTGATAAATGTCTGTTGGGACCACCTTCAGCCATGAAAATGGGAGTCCCATTTCCCACCCTCTGTAATCATACTTTGAGGAAGGATGAGGTAGTAGGTCTCATATTCTAGCGATAAGAGGGACACTCAGCAGTCAGATCTTTTCACCTGTGCAGGAAGAAGTGGACCTCAATTTTCTCAGTCGTTAATCATGGTCTGATGTTACAAAGTGCTTTACCAGTTTATAGAGGTGTTAATACGATCATATATTCTAAAAGACTTGTGGGAAAAGGGTGCGGACTGGGCAGTGCCACTTATTTGATGGAGCATTCCTCAACTCGCCTCTGACTCGCTGAGGCTTGAAATGTAAATGGGATGAGTGCCATACCAGATATTCATATGCAGACAGCTGCTTTGGGGCATTTCCCCTCATCTGTGCAGAGCAGAATACTGGTTGGCTAGGTGAGGGGCTCTAGACATAGCTCTAAAGGGGTAACGTTCCTCATTGGGGAGAGGCACCATGTCGGTGTGAGAAGACTTATACACCTTGGTTGATCCACTGAAAATTAAATCTATTACAGACTGCAGGGATGAGGGGCAAATACCCCAAAACAGCTGTCTGAACGGGATTAATGTCATGCCAGTCATTCATCTGCGCAGTGCAAGACTCAGTAGGCCGGATATGTAGACCAGTAGAGGGTGCTGAACAGTTCCACCTTTTCCTATTTTTACCCCTTTTAGAATATAGTTATATTTCAGTTGAGCAGCTAAGGCATACATGGTGCCTCTCCCTATTGAGGAATGTCACAGGTTTTGACCTAATGCTATTGTCAGAGCTGGGATACTATCTGCTGAGATTGCATTTCAAGGTATAGCTTATGGCTGTCTTCATATTTCATCATTCTGACTGGACACATGGTTAGGACATAGGGTGCTTGTATTCAATGAACAGGCTTGAGTGAGAAGAAAGACTTTCTAATGTTAATTAACACTATTTTTATCGTCCTTAGCTTCTTTGAGATGACTCATTCTGTATTGAATGCCTTATTTGTCTGTATTAATTGCTGCTATAGCAGGATATGTGTGTGAACACCACGTCATTAAAGTGCACTTGACAGCAGTTATTTTTCTGAATCCACTTGAACTCTCCTCTTGTGTCCTTTTATATTCCTTATGTGTTCTCGTCCGCATTGGAACCATCTTGATTAACGACTTTTATGGTCTCTTTATCAATGCTATTGTTTTTTGTTTTTTCCCCTTTTTTTTTTTTTTTTTTAAATTATAGCAGTAATTCCCATATATAAAAGTTGACTCTCTGTAAAGTATGTGGTACAGAGTAACAGTCCTCAGTGTATAGGGGTATGTTCACATGGGCTAATTTTGGCGCGCATCCCGTGTCGTATTTGCGCTCTAATACGAGCGAGATGTGCCAAAATTACAGTAATCCATAGTTCTCATAGAGATAAGTGACATGCCGCGAGCAATAACAGTCAATGGGGCCATCGGGCCGCCTTAACGCCCCCTCTCTCCCCCCCCGCGTCGTGGGAGTACACGCCGATCAGCGCGACTCCAAAACACCCAGCGTAATTGCGGGGCATTACGCCTCGTGAACATAATCGAGTAATGAAATGTTTTCAGTCGTACATTAATCACTAGAAGTTATAAAGGGATGAGAAATAGGATGGGCTGGAAGCCGGAACTAATGTGCGCTGCTTTGCAGTGAGGGAGCAATAAAATGTAATGCACAAAGGGGGAAGACATGACCCAAGGCTGCCAGGGAATTATGGGACACCTGGAATGGATCTCAGCAGTGCATGATGGGAACTCTAGGCTGCTATCCACATGGGCTGCTGCTGAAGCTAAGGCCACACTTACTGCACAAAATTGCTTGTCATCTGTAACAAAGGGTGGTGTAATGGCAGTGCCCCAACTGCATCTGCCCATTTCCCGTGACAACCACATAGACGAGCTCTTTTGAATTGCAGGGAGAGGTGTGGGACTCCTTGGTGCACTGGCGATAATTGACACGATAACTGTTTTGGAATTGATGAGGCTTTTACTCTTGTTCTTTAGCGGCTGTTGCAGAACATACAGTGTACTTGTGTTCCGGCACCCAGCAGCTTCAGCATCCACACACGTAGCTAACAAGCGGTCCTATTCTTGCCCACCTCACTGCTCTACCTGACCGTCTTCAGTGGCTTCCTCCACTATGGCGCGGGCCTCCTGACGAACTTCTCGCTGCTCCCTGGATCGATGCCTTTCCTCCGGATACTCGCTGACTCTAGAGTGGGGACCTCTCCCGGATTTTCTCTGCTTTTAACAAATTACAACTATATACAAGGACCTGGCCTTCTACTCTCTTTGGATTGCCATTAAAATCTTCCACCCTTCATGGCTACTGCTACTCTGAGGGGCACACTTCTCTGTCCCTCTGTCACCTGTCTCCTCTCCTCTGACTGACTCTCACCTGACAACTCTAAGGGTGTGTTCCCACGGAAAACACAAAATACCTGTCCGCATTTTCTGACCGGTATATATACTCGAGTATAAGCCGAGTTTTTCAGCCCAAAAAATGAGCTGAAAAACTCTACCTCGGCTTATACTCTAGTCACTGTCGGCGCTCGGGCGCTGCAATGGCCCATGCGCCGGCAGGGACACTTCTGCTACATGCGACTCCTCAGGGAGCGCATATAGCAAAATGCCGAGTACAGCAGACAGCGACGGGCATAGAGGGGAAGATACCACTGCGGAGCAGAGAGCGAGCGCTCCCTGCGCCGCAGTGGACTCCGGACAGCCGCAAGCAGACTCGCGGCCGCCCGGAGTTTCTGGCACAGGCAGCGTGCGATGTCATCACGCTGCGTGCGTGGCCTGATGACATCACCCGCCTGTGCCGAGAAGACAGAGCGTGCGGGAGGCCGGAGCAGCGAGGAGGCGGAGCGGCGAGGGATTCAGATAAGTGTTTGTTTGTTACCTGCCTGTTACCTGCCTATTACCTGCCTGTTACCAGCCTATTACCAGCCTATACCTGCTTATACCAGCCTATACCCTACCTGTTAGAACATATACCTGCCTATAACTGCCGGTGGGGGACATATACCTGCCTATAACTGCCGGTGGGGGACATATAACTGCCTTTGTAATTTTATTGGTATCCATTTTTATTTTTGATATTTACCGGTAGCCGCTGCATTTTCCACCCTAGGCTTATACTTGAGTCAATAAGCTATCCCGTTTTTTTGTGGCAAAAGTAGGTACCTCGGCTTATACTCGGGTCGGCTTATACTCGAGTATATATGGTAGTCTTATTTTTGGTACGCATGGGGCTGGCTTTTGTTTGCAGATTCAAGCAACCCCGTCTTCACACCCACATGTTCATGTTCTGCCCAAAAAACGGGCGGAGGAATGAGCATGTTCTAAGTTTTTAGGAACGCTGGCAGTTTCCAAAACAATCTGGTGGAAAATCCATGAGTGTGGACTGCTGCAAGGATTTTCTATTCAAATCAATGTCAAAGGTTGACAGTCGATTTACAGACCTGCTTTTCAAATCCAATCACTGTGGGGCTGCCTCATTCTGTCTGGGGTTTTTTTTGTTTTTTTTTTTAAATTCTGTATCACCATGGGGGCAACCATTTCCCCTCACCTGCTGTTTAGAGATGTTCTTTGCTGCAGCTACATGGACATTGGAGCTGACTCACTGACTTCTATTGGAGAGTTTTTTAGGCATGCTCTATAAGCTAAGTAGTCATCGATGTGTTGGAAGAGGAAGGACACGAGTTGTGACCATCATCTATTGTGAATGGTGGATCCTACATTATCTACAAGCTAGTGTTGCTGTTCATTGTAACCCTCCCTTTGATGATAGAGAGACTACTTTTTAGTGATTATTCTGAAATCTAGATGTGATGTGAAAAAGAACTTTTAAAAAAAAAAATAATCTCAAAGGTAATCTATTGCCAGATGCTTTAAAACACTAATTCTAATTTTTTTCTCGGACGTTTTTATTTTCTGGCTGTAGATTTTTTTTTAATTCAGTGTTCTGTATATGGCTATGGGGCAGCCATCTTGCCTGAGCTGCTGTTTACTGCGCTTAGAGATATGCTTTACAGCAGCTACATGTGCATAGGAGTCTGTGAACAGAAGCAGACTCATTGACTTTTTTCTAGTTATTCTCTGTGACCTGGGAAGAAGTCCGTGTGCATGGGAGAGGGTGAGCTATTACCTGGTGGAT
This sequence comes from Phyllomedusa bahiana, assembly GCA_025379985.1. NCBI lineage: Eukaryota > Metazoa > Chordata > Amphibia > Anura > Hylidae > Phyllomedusa > Phyllomedusa bahiana. The sequence goes on along the minus strand of JAODAL010012213.1, from coordinate 71,137 downwards.
CCTGTGTTATCTATACACATTGGTATCACCTTTCAGGATAATGGTGCATGTGCTGATACTGAGGAGACTGCTGAAAAGATTTCTTTACAGAACAGGAAGTCTCAGACTATTATTAGGCCTACTGGTCAAAGTGAAAACTGCAGAACCTTTTTTAATGAAATATTAATAGTGACACAAGTTAAACAATATGTCATTACCTATTTCCTTTTTAAAGGGGTTTTCTCACTAACATGATATGCTTTTAACATGTAGGGACAGATACAGTTGTGCTCAAAAGTTTACATACTCCGGCAGAATTATTGCTTTCTTGGCCCTTTTTCAGAGAATATGAATGATAAAACAGGTTTTTTTCCGCTTATGGTTAGAGGTGGGGTGAAGCCATTTATTGTCAAACTACTGTGTTTTCTCTTTTTAAATCATAATGACAACCAAAAACATCCAAATGACCCTGATCAAAAGTTCACATACCCTGGTGATTTTGGCCTGATAAAATGCACAGAAGTTGACACAAATGGGTTTGAATGACTACTAAAAGGTAACATTCTCACCGGTGACCTGTTTGCTTGTAATCAGTGCATAAAAGCGGAGTGAGTTTTTGGGATCCTGACAGGCTCTTGCATCTTTCATCTAACCACTGACCTTTCTGGATTGTGAGTCATGGGGAAAGCAAAAGAATTGTTAACAGATCTATGGGAAAAGGTAGTTGAACTGTATAAAACAGGAAAGGGATACAAAAAGATATCCAAGGAATTGATAATGTCAGTCAGCAATGTTCAAACTGTGATTAACAATTAGAAAATCAGGGGCTCTGTAAAAAACAAACCATGGTCAGGTAGACCAACAAAAATTTTGGTCACAACTGCCAGGAAATAGTTCAAGATGCAAAGAAAAACCCATGAATAACATCAGCTGAAATAAAGGACTCGCGGTGCGGCTGTTTCAAGATGCACAATAAGGAGGCACCTGAAGACAAATGGGCTGCATGGTCGAGTCGCCAGAAGAAAGCCATTACTGCGCAAATGCCACAAAGTATCTCACCTACAATACACCAAACAGCACAGAGACAAGCCTCAAAACTTCTGGAACAAGGTAATTTGGAGTGATGATATCAAAATGGAACTTTTTGGCCACAACCATAAACGTTACATTTGTAGAGGTGTCAACAAGGCCTATGATGATAGGAACACCATTCCTACTGTACAGAGAACAGAAGTGGATCGCTGGTGTTTTGGGGATGTGTGAGCTACAAAGGCACAGGAAACTTGGTCAAAGATGAATGCAGCACTTTATCAGCAAATACTGAAGGAAAATTTGCACTCATCAGTCTGGAAGTTGCGTATGGGACGTATTTGGATGTTCCAACATGACAAGATCAAAAACACAAGGCCAAGACAACCTGTCATTGGCTACAGCAGAACAAAGTGAAGGTTCTGGAGTGGTCATCTCAGTCTACTGACCTCAATATCATTGAGCCACTCTGGGGAGATTTCAAGCAAAGCAAAGTTCATGCAAAGCAGCCCAGGAATTTACTGGAACTGGAGGCTTTTGCCACGAAGAATAGGCAGTTTTACCATCTGAGAAAATAAAGAACCTCATCCACAACTACCACAGAAGACTTCAAGCTGTCATTGATGTTAGAAGGGGGAATACAGGGCATTAAGAACTGGGGTTTGTAAACTTTTGATCAGGGTCATTTGGATGTTTTTGGTTGTCATCCTCACCACTATCCGTGAGTGGGGGAAAAAGTTTTTTTGTGTTATCCTTCATATTCTCTGAAAAAAGGCCAAGAAAGCAAAAATTCTGCCCGGGTATGTAAACTTTTGAGCACAACTGTAATACTTGACTGTTTCTGAATGCATTGCTTTGTTGATTGATTGTTCTTTGGTCGGCAGATAAAGAATATTTTGTCTGTCTTAGAGCAAACAAATTTCTCTGGCTACGACCATTTCTTCCCTTCTCTCTCTCTCTTTGCTCTCTTATTGCTCATTGTTCTAGGATGCCATCAGTCATTCACTCAGACCATAGTGAATTACCTCCTACGGAGTCTTGTATTTAGCGACGGTCTTTGAAAGCTTCTCATTTAGCGAAGTAAACACTCTTTAGAACCCTGCAGCCTATGTAATACACTTTATAAATCTCTTGCACTTACAGGGGTTTTCTCACTGCAGGCTTTTGCGTTCATCTGGCATCACACCCCCTCCCTTTTCCTGCTTGCTTCTAAGTCCTCCTCTTCATTCTGTGTGAGCAGTGGGAGGGAGTGGATGTCGCAGCTCTTCAGACCTCCTGCAATTTTCAATTCTCATGCCTGGAGAGCTGTCACCTCCCTTCACAAGATCCTCGTAACCAAAACACCTACATTGCTATAAACCCTTATAAATACAGCCTGAAGTGATGAAACAAATGTGTGCAATGCAAACTGCCCTACCTCCTGCGTGAAAGAGAGGGAAGAGAATATGTAAGGCTGCTATATGGGTGGAGAAGAGTGTATAAGGGTGTGTTTTATATGGGGGAGGGGAGCAGAGTGTATAAAGGTGTGTTATATGCGTGGGGAGAGCGAATCTGGCAGCTAAAGAGACTTCATAATTGCCCAGATCCCTCCAATTAGAGCTGTTACTATGAGAGGAGCAGAGAGGAACACAGCCAGGGGGAGTGAGCACAAAACAGCCGATCACAGCAAAGGGAGCGTGTCCCGACCAGAGGTTGAACTAAATACCAGGCAGCCAATCACAGAAAAAGGGAGTGGCCAGATCCCAGGCTGCAGAAGTAGCCATAGACACACACAGATTAGCTAGTAGCTGCTATACTAAATGATTTAGGCAATGCAAACCAGTTGCAAAAATGCTTATTTTTACTGTCCCAATCATTAGTTATGTTTGCAGTGACAAAACCTCTTTAAGTAAGAGTAACAGGAATAGCTAGTAATAACAGAGAGGATTTGTCAATCACTGCTATAGATCCACCCAGAACCCAAACTGCGTGTGTGATTCTCAAGTTGGCTGTGGCTCGGCCACACTGCATGGTGAGAAAACACTCTTAAAAATATAGGCAAAGGTAGTTTAAGACTATTCCCAAATACATTGCTGTTTTGATTTTGCTTCCGGTCAGTATGAAAGTAGTTCTGAACTCCTGCTAGCTTGGAGTTTCCTTAAGGCCGTGTTCACACGGCTTATTCACGGCGGATTTGTGCGCCGTATTGAGCGCACAAATCCGCCGTGAATATGGGGCGGGACGGGGGCGGGGCCGGAGCGCGGCGGGGGCGCCGCTCCCGGCCCCATAGACAATGCATTGTTTACGGCGCGTCCGCGCCGTAAATAATGTGCATGTCACTTTCTCCCCCCGCGGCGGATTTGCCGAGCGGGGAGGAGCGACGGATTCCACTGTTCTCTATGAGAGCAGTGGATTACCGTAATGACTCCGACGGATTGGCGCCGTATTGAAGCGCAAATCCGGCGCGGAATACGGCGCCAATCCGTCGGCAAATAAGCCGTGTGAACGGGGCCTAAGTCACCTATCGCCTCTTTCTGCTCTAGCAGTCATGGCTGGGATGGTGATCTCACTCTGCTGTGTCTTATTAGTAGCACATGAGCTTATTTGTTTTTTACTGACAAACTTTAACTCTTTAGAGCTCTGTAGCCTTGTGCCCTGTTTAAAACCTATCCATCACCAATGTCTGTCTAATATGCTCAGCTAGGAATAGCAGAGCTGAATAGCAGTCACTATATATATATATATATATATATATATATAATATTATATATAATATATATATATATATATATATATATATATATATATACATACACATTTTTTTTACTGATATTTGTAATCTTCCTACAGTACGTATCCACAAGAGGGCATTATCGCTTGTACACTGTTCTGTAAATTATAGGTATTTCAGAAAGGTGTACAGAAATTGCTGTCCTATTGCATAACATTAGTAATATATATTAAAAGTTCAAAACTTTCCATTTTACAAATGTGGGAAAAAAATAAATATAACTAGTATGGTTGCATCCATCGAAGTCTGATCTATTAAAATATAACATCACTTTTATACCATAGTAGACATTTTAGAAGAAAAATAATTAAATTGAATTTTTTGGTCTTTTTTTGGTTCCCAAAAAAGTGGAATAAAAATTTGCACGTAATAGTACCAATAAATACTACTTTTTTTAAAGTACCAAAACATAATAGAATCAGAATACAAAATACAGGTTTGATTCAATTTTTGCTGAGCAGTTAACTCAATACAGACAAAACCCTGCAAAAATGTTGCAACTGCATTTTTTTTCCACATTTCATATTGATTTATTTATTTTTTTTTTGGGTGGGGGGGCACATGGCATGGTTAACTGAACCATTCAAAAGTACATCTCCCATAAGACGGCAAGCCCTCCTGTGGCTATGTAGATGGAAAATCAAAAAGTTATGGCTCTTGGAAAGCAATGAACGTAATGAAAGAAATGACTGCAGTGTTGAGGGGAAAACTGACAATCACTGTGTGTGTATGAGGTTAAAGAGAACCTGTCACATAGTTTATGCCGCCCTTGCTGAGGGCAGCACCTCTGCCTGTCACTAGGGGGCGCAGGTATGGCTCCATACATAGCAGGTGTCGGACAGTCACTGCTGTCATCTTCATAAAGCAGGAGTGGCAGCAGTTTACCTTCACCCCCCGCCCCTCTGCTCCCTCCCTGGCGGGTCAGGGAGGGAGCAGGGGCAGCAGTTTGTAGTGCGCAGGGGAGCTTGTACACTCTGCTCACCTCCCTGCACTCGTCTGACAGCTTCTTGTCACATGACAGAAAGCTGCCAGAGCAGTGCATGCTGGGGAGCGTGGGCGGAGCGTCTGCTCCCTCTTCCTAAGGCTAGGTTCACACGGCTTATTTGCAGGGCGTAATTACGACCCCGCAATTATGCTGTGTGGACGGGAGTGGGGGAGGAAGCGGGGGGCAGGCACCTCGCCGGGCCAACAAACTTGCATTACCAGCGGTGCATATACGCCGCTGGTAATTCACGTCACTTATCTCCCCCCGCGGCGGATTCGCCGAGCAGGTAGAGGAGACTTAATCCATAGTTCTCTATGAGAACTGTGGATTACCGTAATGACTGGGACGTATTCCAGCCGTAATTTGCACACTCCGGCGCGTAATTACGGACTGAAGTACGTCCCATTTTAAGCCGTGTGAACATAGCCTAGCACTGAGTGTGGAAGTAAGAAGATGGGCAGCACTTCTCACTGGTGAGTGCTTACTAAGTGGGGGAGGAAATGGTGAAGGGAAGAGATTAACTGGTGCAGAGGGGAGATAGTAATTGGAGCAGAGGGGGAGGAGGAAATGGTGCAGAGGGGGGGGGGAGAACAAGTAGTGCCGGGGACACCATTTGTTTGGGGAGGAAGGGCACCATTGGCCATCATTGCCTAGGGCACCAAAACACCTTGTCCCGCCCCTGAGCACAAGCTGTTTCCAGCTTCGTGTCCCTTATTCTGGAAGATGCTGTAAATTCAGAGCATTTAATTCTCAAATCTGCAATTTTCAACTAGAAAAGTGTCATAAGCCATCTGAGGCTAGCCCTGCCCACCTTAACTGATAAACCTATTACTTTGAATAGGCAGAAACATGTGAATGACTCAGTGGGCGGGGCTAGCCTTTGGTGGGTGGGGCTAACACCAACTCATGAATAAGATTTGAGCATTAAATACTCTAAAACTCCAGCATCTTATAGAATAAGGGACACGGCGCTGGGAACAGCAGGTCTGACACTAGCTTTTGCTGTCCTCAGCAAGGGGGCATAAACTGCGACAGGTTCCCTTTAAAGGGGTTTTGCCAAGAAGTGAGTTACTCACCTAACAGGCTGATACTCCCCTCTTGAGGCTTGAAAAAAGGGCGTTGTGTTTCTGTGTTTAAAAAAACAAGTACCTCCTCTGTGATGTCATCACTCCACCTCCCATGCAAGTTCCTGATATTCAGTCTCTGTACTTGAGCAAACATGTTACTTGGCTAATCCACTGGGGATAACTGTATTGTGCACAAGTTTCTCCCTCTTATCTGTTCAGGAGAGAATTACATTACAATCAGTGGATTCTCTAGACAAAAGATGAGAATCTTTTCTCCCCAGTCCCTTCAAAGCTCATTCATGTTCCCTGCCATCAGATAAGTGCAAACCACGCAAGCACGGCCAGATCAGCTCCTGTTGGTGTCTAATGTAAACGGTCAGGAATCTAAGGGCATGTAAATCGGGCTGTAGCTCTGAGGCTTTACTTTTTTAATAACATATATTTAGAAAAGTGATTACCCATTTTGGAGGATCCCACGTCAACATTAGATCGTGGCAAAACCCCTTTAGGCACTAGTTTCACGTTCTTTTAAGTCTTGTTTTTCTTCACTGCTTTTTACTCAGAAAACTTGTTTTAATTACAGAGCTCTGCTTCGCTCCCTAGATCATATCCAGATCTCAGGTTACCAAAACCCGGGAAGTTTGCTTTAAAACTCCCACCACCAGTGCAGGGCCAATGCTCTCATGGTTATTCACTGGCCACAGTATTGATGCTAGTATGTCATGTACAGACTGGTGGTACTGCTGGAGTGGTGGGAAATTTAAGGGTATGTTCACACAGTGTCTTGCGGCGCGAACCTGTGTGCACCACAAGATGCCGTATGTTTAGAAGAACACGCTGCTCAGCACGTTCTTCTAAAGCGGCCCTCGGCCAGCCACATTCACTTTAGTTATCCCTGCACGACACGTCACTTTCCCCCGGCGTTCAATACGCGGCAGAGAAGTTGGCAGGTAATCATAGCTCTCTGTGAGAGCTGTGATTACCGTAATTACAGGGTGTATTTTTGGGCACATTGCAGTGCAGTTATGCTCCAAATTATAAGCCGAAATAAGCCGTGTGAACATTCCCTAATTTTTAAAAGGGTTGTCTCACTACGAGGATTGCTTTTTATGTTAAAGATCTTGTAAAATCAAATCATGTTGCAATATGTGTCTATTAACAGTGTCCTACCTATTCTGAGATATCCCCTCTTGTATGGGCTGTATCAGCTCCTCAGGTCGCTATAGCTACAGACCTGTTTGATCTCTCATGATAGGCTGCCAGCTCTGGTTGCTGTAGCTACAGACCTGGCTTTTACTGCAACCTAGTGGAAGCCAGTAAATACACCCCTGAATTTAAAATGAAACCAAGTAAACAGGATGGAGGTGAGATGAATCCATGTAGTGAGACAACCCCTTTAAGGGTTCTTGGTTTTTATATTATTTACCATATTGTTTTCCTCTGTTTTCTTGAAGAACCCCTTTGGGCATTTTTTAACGGTGGAATTCGGGGGTACAGTCGGCCCGAAATTTTCGCCGGGGTGATTTTGGGAGTCACGTGTAGGCGTTTTTCCCCAGCGGGGGTGTGGTGTGTGGTAACCACTGCCCCATAGACATTCTTTTACTCGGGGCGTATTCGCCGCAATAATTGACATGACTTACCCCCCCATGCATCAATACATATATGTAGAGCAAGAAGAGGAGGGTAACCCCTAGTTCTCTATGAGAACTAGGGTTTTACCGAAATTTCGTCCTCTCTCCCCCGTATTAAAACGCAAATACGATGCAAAATGCATGCCGAAATTTGCACGTGTTAACGTACTCTACGTGTGTAATTTTGTATAAATATCTGCATGCAAAAAAACACGGTAAAAAAAATATTCGGTTTTTTTCAATTTTTTTTTATTTTCAAAAACCTAAAAAATTCAGATACAAATGCAGATAAGAGACTTTGTTTTGGTATTTAGGGGTAAAAACCTCTTAAAATGCTCTGCATTATAAATCTAGAATAATAAAGCTATTTTGCGGACGAGCTGTAGAAATTTTTTAATTTCAATTATCAACTGACTGTATGAAGTAGAAATAAAAACTGCAGAAAATAAAAAATACACCTCGAACTGAAATGCTTGGCGCCGGCCTCCAGAGCTTTACAGAGACTTACATTTGCTTTATGGTAATGCTTGGCCTTCATGTTTATCGAATGAGCGGTGGAACGGGGGGTTTTTGGGAAAATATTTTTCAGTAAAATAACTTGAGTGGGGTGATCATTTATTTGGCCCAAAAAAAAGCTGCACTTTTGATAAAACCCCAAACTCCAGTAGTCGGGCCCTCGGAATAAAGGGCTGGGATTAGTGCAGTGATAGCAAACATTTGAACGACTATATAAGAAGCAATTTTGTGAGGGGTCTTTGGCTGTGCTGCTAATCTCTAGGTCTGCATATTGAGCTCATGGCTTCACGGGAGATGCCAGGGAGACGTATTGGGCTGTGAAATGATGAAACTAGTACACAATTAGTTTCCATTTATCTGCTGTCAGTATTCGGCTGAAAAACCCAAAAGCACTGGGGGGCACCCGGGCACACAATGCAGGCCCGAGGGGGTAAAGGGAAAAGGGTTGTAAAAAAGATTGGCTAGCATATTTCAATTGAATATGAAAAACTTGCACAGCTTAAAAAAATGAAAGGGGGTTTGCCCCAATGTAAAAAGTTGGCGTATTCTTATGATTTGCCATCACTTGTGGCTGGTGGGGATCCAACTGAAGTGAACCTTGACGATCCTAATGTTATGGCAAGTCTTTTCCGTACGCTAAAGACAGTTAGCCAGCACCTCCTAACAAAGTGAAATCTATGGCCAGACAGAGCTACAATGCTAAAGCAAAGACAAAATTAGGGCAGCAGCACATTGTGGGCATGAAGTGATTTGCACACATTTTTATTACTTAAATTGCATACGCTGTTTTTCCGGGACCAGTCCCTGCCTTCATTGGCGGTGGGAATGCTGGTGCTGGTTGGGTGCCCTTTTCATAAGTTAAAAGCTGGTGTCCTAAGGATCTGTCAGTGTCATGGGTAGCATCCCAGCATTGTGGCTATTTACTGTGACAGCCACTGGAGGGTCCACATGGCAGGGTTTTCAGTCGGATTTACAGATGGTTTTTGGATTTTAAAACGGTCTGTAAACAGACTGTCAACCTTTTACATATACTTAAAGGGGTTGTCTCGCTACAAAGAATAGCTTTCAAAATGCAGGGAACACAAAATAAAGACATTTTCCAAATACATTGCTTTGTTCATCTGTTTTTGTTAAAGGGGATTTGCCAAGACGCAAGTTACTTACCTTCTTATCAGCACAGGGAGAATGTCAACAAATAACGTGAGTCATGAAAGCTGCAGTGCTATAGAGGGAGGGGGTGGGTGAGTAAGGAGTGAGGAATAAAGGGAGAGTGGTAGCCGTCTCAAAAGTAAGGGAAATAATAACAGTACAATAGTGGATTCTCAATACAGCCAGACCAGTCTATTGACTGCACTTTCTACCCCGTGCCTTAAAAGCTCATTCATTTTGCCTGTCACAGATAAGAGTGTTTCACAGCGCTTAAGCACGGCCTGTCAGATTCCTCGGTTGGTGTTTAGTGGAAGCTTTCAGGTAACTAAGGGGGATTGAGAAATGCTGTAGCTCTGAGTCTTCACTTTTTGTAATCACATATACTTAGAAAAGTGATACCCCTTTTGAAGGTTCCCATGTCAACATTACATGGTGGCAAAACACCTTTAAGGAACTACAAGTGAATTTATCACCTCCCTGGATATTTCTGTTCCCTCAGAGACCGACCTGTAAACTCTCTGCCCCCCCTGCTGTTTGTTCTATGTGATAGCAGTGAGTGGAAGTCATCACCACAGGTCGCAGTCAGCTCTGTGCATGGCTAAGCAGTAATAAGCTGATTTTATATAAAGATATAAACGCATACTAATTAGTGGCTTTTGTCTTGAGGGATCAGATAAAAAATCCTGTCTAGCAGTTCTGGACCGCTTCGAGCTAATCTGAATCCTAATTCACGCAGAATGAAAAACAGTGCTGACAGGAAGAGTGACAAGAGTGTAAAGATGCTCATTTTCATTCATGCATCCTATGAAACTCTGTGGGGAGACAACCCCTTTAAATGGAAAATCCTTGCAGTAGTTCACCCTGCACTGATTTTCCGCCAGATGTTTTTTTTTTTTTTTACTGCCAATGTAACGAAAAACTTAGAACATGTTCATTCTTCAGCCTGATTTTCAGGTGGAACATGAACAGTTCAATGTGAAGGGGAGGAGGCTGAATCCGCAAACCACTGACAGAAGCCATCCACCTTTTCTCGTAAAAAAACAAAAAACAAAACACGAAATGCCCGTTTGATAATCTCACCGATATTTTGTCATTGCCATGTAAATGCACCCTAAAAACCCTTTTTATGTATAAACTAGGGAGCTGGGTAAATGGTCAGCAGTAGTGAAGCAGGGCTCATAAAGCAGAGCTGTGACATTTAGGGTATGTTCACATGGTGTGTTGTCTGTGTGAACATAAGCTTTTTAGATGCGTGTTTGGCGCCATCTGTCGGATCACAAATGGACCCAAACACGTATCTAATCATGTGCAGTGTGATTTTACATTGCTTTTAACTTGAAACACACAGCAGCGTTCACACGAGTGATCACCGATGCGTGTCTCATTACGTTTTTCAGATCAGGTCCAAGAATTGGCATGTCAATTCTTGGTCTGAAAGATGCAGCAGGAGCCCTATTATAAACTATAGCCAAACACGCAGCCTTATGTTGGATCCATGTTGGATCCGGTCGCCGCAGCATTTTGGAATGCGGTTTTCGGATCCAACATGGATCCAAACTCGTATCCCAAAACGCTTTGTGAACGGCCCCTTACTGATCTGCGGTGCCGTAGCAGTGTCAGGAATCACAGTAGCGTGTATCTGGGACTGCTCAAAGTTTCAGCCTGGACAGCTCTGGGGAAGATTTCCAGCAGCTGAGGGTGTCCTGAATGATTGTGCCCAAAGGAGGCAAATCCCCCATCTAGCCCTGTGACTTAGCAGACACTGTGAATAAGTTTGGTACCAAGAAGTAGGAAACCGACAGCATCCCATGTGTAGAATACAAAACCTCTTTATTGAAATTCCCACTAAAGCAGGATGTTTTGACCCCCACAGGGGTGTTTATTAGGCTTGATAAAGTCCCCTTTGTGGGTCGAAATGTCCTGGTTTACTTGAATTTGAATTGGGAGAGTAAAACACGCGTCGTCTGAATAATGGCGCATATTTTATATTAGTCTGAGAAGTATACTTGAACATGGCTTTGGATGTAAATCCATGTACAAATGTATTCTAAAAGGCTCATGAGAAAAGAGCTGGGACACTACAGCACCATCTATTGGATGTAGCATCTGACTCGCTGAGCCTTGAAATGTAAGGCTATGTCCACATGGCCAAGAACAAATACTGGTTTGCCTTTGAATCTGACCAGTACTTTATAGATGGTTTTCTTTTATTACGTTATTTTGCCTTTTTTTTTTATAGTGCTTTCAGAGTCTGCCGGCGCTTTGACATCTGTTAGTAGATTCAACGGAAATCCGGCAGAAGATTGTACATGGTCTAAGGCGGTGTTAAAGGAAAAAAAAAAAAAAAAAAAAAAAAAAATGCCACTTTTGAAATCCGTCCATCAGAAAATCCAAACTGTGTAGACTACAGCTCGGATTTCCTTTTGAAGTCTATGGGGATGATTAATGGTATGTTCACATGGAGAGCTGGATCCAGTTTTGGTTTGTTTTTAGATGTTTGTTTGGATCCGTGTTTCAAATTCAAAAACGGACCGACACGCATCTAAAATGTGCAGGGGTGATTTAAAAATGCAAATTTAAAACATGCATGGCGTTCAGCAATGTCACCAATATGTTTTCCATGATTTTTTTGATGCATTTTGGGATCCGTTTAAAGATTTTCATGTCAATTTTATCCGAGGGACGCAGCAGACTCCCTATTTAAATCGAATCAAAAACACATCCAACACGCAGGTGCATGTTTGGCTTTAGTTTTAAAGGGGCCCATTTCGGTTGTATTATCGCTAAAATAAGCTCCGCAATTAAGCCGTGAGAACATACACGAGCACTGAAGCTCTCAAGCTGTCTTCTTTTAGTGTTCCCTACATGTTGAAAGCTAATCTTTGTAATGAGTCAACCCCTTTAAATGCTCTGAAACTGCTGCATCTTACAGAATAAGGGACACAGCGCTGGAAACAGCAGGTCTGACACTAGCCTGTGCTGTCCTCAGCAAGGGGAGCATAACCTATTTGACAGGTTCCCTTTAAGTCCTGCTCAGGATAGTGTTACAATACCATAAGGCACTATTAAAGAATACCGAGTGTTTCTGAAGCTGAAATCTAGGTTAGATTGTGGAGCATCCAATTTATTTTATAGCAAGTCCTGCTGATTGTGCTGCTTTTTACATAATGTTCAGCTTCATCCAAAGATCTTGTTAATTTGACCACCGGGCAGTTTTTCTCTCATTAATTTCATGCACCAGGACACCAGCTGTAGAATTTTACCACAAGTTTTTTTTTTATCCACTTTGCCCCAACGTCACAGCACGTTCCAGCAGGTGGGCTTGTAACTGGATGCTTCCTCTACTACAGATTTTAGTCTTCTGTGCAGCCATGTAAATTCGTGTTCCGGTTTTGCTGCTCAGGTTCTTCTGTAGCGCTGAGTCCATAAGGCAGTGGGACTTAAAATGGGCAGTCAGGCTTGATGCCATCTTCAATAGGGAATCCTCCTGCTATACTTTCGCTCCTGACTTTTGATCCTGACCTCAACCTTGTTCCTGACTGCACTCCGCCCATGTCCTTTTGAATTGCCCGGCTAGTACCTGTTGTTCTATTCCTGGTTCTGACCTTTGGCTCTGTTCTAGACAATAGCCCTCTCCTGGTGATGACCACCTGCTCTGCTCCTGACCATGCTACTGCCATATCAGTGCTACTTGCGCTTATCTCTGACTATTCTATGGATACCAACCTAGAAGTCTTCCTGCAGCAAAGTCTACACCACCTTGCAAGGGTTAAATGGGTGTTCCTACAAAGTAAGTTCACTCTACAGGTCAGCTCGCTGCGAGCCAACTGTGCATGAGAATGAGGGTGGCGACGCTTTTAGCTGTCCTGCTCCTTCACTTCTATGTGAGCTCCAAAGTATGGAAGTGAATGATGAGGACAGCTGCAAGTGCCACCCTCCTCATTCTCATGCATAGTCAGCTGGCAGCTAGTGGAGAATTGACTTGTCGCGTGGACTTTACTTTGTGGGAATATCCCTTTAAGGAATAAGGCGAGAGCATTCTTTAGACTTTGCATCTCCCACCACATTAAGCTCATTTGGACGGCATAAAATAGACATGGACAGGATTGGATAAGGTCTGGCTCTCTACTTTCAACAGAGGATGCAACCAACACTTGGCAAAGGTGAGAGCACCAGCACAGAGAGTGGGCACCCTCTTGGATTCAGAGCTATGTGCACCTCCACACCACTTTGCTAAGCAACCCACAGGCAGAGGCACAGATATTACAGCTCTACCCACACTTCTTAACCACTCTCCAAAGTCCTCTTGGATGGTGATTGGAAGGCAGTCATGATGCTGATGGCAAAAATGAGATTTACACTCCTGATTTTAGAGAATTCCCATTGTGGGATTGTATATTTGTAATAGTTTAAGTACACTAAAGTTTGTGCTTTTTAAGGGGTTTTCCCATCTGACGGAGTCTGCTCTTTGCCGCCATCTTCAGGCTTCCTGTTCAGGCTATGGGTAGTTCTACAGCAGTAATTGGCATATCAGCAATGTTCTTCCTAGCTGAGCCTGTCAGAGGGACATTTGTGATTGAGGGGTTTTAACAGCAGGGTACAAAGCTATAGAGCTTTCAAAGGTTTAAGTTTGTCAGTAAGAAAAGATAAGCAAGCTCCTGTGCTGCTAAGACACAGCAGGGAGTGATATCACCATCTTGGCTAGGGCTGTCAGAGCAGAGAGAGATGGTCTGTAACCTAGGAAACCCGTAAACCAGCAAGAGATCAGAACTGCTCTAACTCTGAAATGACATAAAACCAGAACAGCAATGTATTTGGGAGTACAACTTTGACTTCATGTTTAATGATAATAAATGTGGCGATAGAACCCCTTTAGCCCCTCTACCAGAAAGTTTTTTGTTCAGATATTTTTTTTTTTTTTTTTAAACCTTGGTGCTTATTCAAGTATGGAAAGTATCTGTAATCTTACCCATCCTACAACCTCCAGTAATTGCTTATTCTTGTTAGGCATAGCATTGCTTTTAGCTTCCTCTTATATTGTTTCCGCCATCAAAGAAAAAAGTTTTATTTTCACCTTAATTTAGCCCCAGAAGCCGCTCCATCATTCCGCACGTGCTCTCTCCATGCTTTTCCTGCTCTTCATCCTTCCACACTGATTATACAGGATAATTATACAAGGAAGGAAGTTTGCAATAACACTCTAATTAATTACACTAACAGTGATTACCAGTATTGTCTTGGCAGCAGCCTAGTGCTTCCATCAACCGCTGCCGTGTGACAAGGTAATGTGGAGGTGTCAATTACTATAGCGAGGTCTTATTCATTTAGGATTACTTCAGCATAAATTTAAAAAAAAGTAGAACAAAGAGCAGTAAACATACTGACTATAAATGGGCTACTTAAAAAATAGAAGTGTTAAAAAATGGGCAACATCTGTAACAGTCAAGCATCTCGGCTTAGTAGGTTTTATGTAAAAATAACTGACTTTATCCTGTTTTTTTCATAGCTGTAGGTTATACTATAATAAAAATGACTTCCCAGGATTTTAAGGGGGTGTTCACACGGCCTCTTTTCAGATGTATTTTTATGCGTAATTTCTCCAATTTACCTTCTGAAGAACGTCTCGGAACAAAAATGTAAAGTATGTGCCGTCAATCACGCGACGCGTATTTTAATCCCGTAATTTTACAGGCGTCTGAAAAGAATTGTCATATCAATTCTTCCAGCCGTATACGTGCCATAAAAGAGTTAAATATAGGAGGCAGGAATCTGCCTTGGGCTATTGTGCGTCGTTTGCGCCCTTAAAAGTACGTGCTTGCAAGCGCATAATTTCGACAGCACAAACAAACGCTTTCGCAGCGTGCAAATGTACGCACCACAATACGCCATGTCAACATGGCCTAAAGGTATGTTAACACGATGTACTGCGGCACACACAGTACATCGTGTCTTTCGGGAGCTCGCGCTAATACTCCCGTGGCGCGGGGGGCCAGCAGCCTGCCAGCCCCATTGACATTCATTGATCGTGGCGCGTATTCGCCGCAAGTAATTGATATGTCGCTTATCTCCCTGTGCCTACAATAGGATCGTATTGTACGAGCGGGGAAAGGAGGCGTAATCCATAGTTCTTTATGCGAACTACCCTGTGTGAGCATACTCTAATGCTGAATTGAGTTATGTTTTAACACTTTAGGCTGGAGTCAAATACTCTTTTAATGCAGGCAGTTTGGTTGCATTTCTCAACCACATCAAAAATGCATGTAACAAAAAACATGGTTTGCATGCAGCAAAAATGCCGCCATTTCTTTTTTTTTTTTTTTTTTTCTATTTTATGCAAGTGGTTTCGTAATTTAAAGAGTTTGTCCTGTAAAAAACAATTCTACTGCATTGGGGCCAGGCTGCTTCTTTGGAGCTTTGCGGCGATCTGCTCCTGTCGAGGAGAGAGACTCCCATTTCAAGGTAAGTGAATGAAGTGTGAGCCTCTCCTCTGTGTCAGAACAAGAACCCAGGAGTCAAGAGGAGCAGATCGCTGGGAGCTCTAGAGCGGCAGTGGCAGGGGACAGCTAGGTAAGTATCATGGTTATTTTTTTTTCTGTTTCTTGGATCACTCTGGCCCAATTGCAGTATAATTTGTTTTTAATGAACAAGTCCTTTAACACAAATTTCACCTGCCTTAAAAAAACAAAAACGTGTTTTCGATGTGTTCTTTAACTTCTTCCCACAGCAGCCTTGAGTGTGAGCCTACTGCTTACTGACATTGACATAAATTTGTCACATTTGTGAGGGGTTAAACCTGTTTTCTACATGTTTTTGGTGCCAGGGAGTTAAGTGAGGTATGTTTTTCTAAATAATAAAACATTAAAATATTCATATTAACAGTAGCTCACAAAAGTGAGAGCACCCCTTCCATTTTTATAAAGTACACCTCTAAGCGCTGAATTTGCTACTTTCCCTTCACGGTTTTATGTGACTCGTTAGCATTACAAGGTCTCAGGTGTGAATGGGGAGCAGGTGTTATTTTTGGTGTTATCGCTCTCCTACTGGTCACTGTAAGTTCAACTTGACTCCTCATGGCAAAGAACTATCTGAGGATCTGGAAAAAAAAAAAAGTTGTTGCTGTACATAGATGGCCTAGGCTATAAGAAGATTGCTAACACCCTGGAACTGAGCTGCAGCACTGTGGCCAAGACCATACAGCGGTTTAAAAAAACAGGTTCCACTCAGAACAGGTCTCGCCATGGTCAAACAAAGAAGCAGAGTGCATGTCCTCCAGAGATTGTCTTTAAAAAATAGACATAGGAGTGCAGCCAGCATTACTGCAGAGGTTAAAGGGAAAGGGGGGGGTCAGCCTGCCAGTGCTCAGACCATATGTCGCACACTGCATCAAATTGGTCTGCATTGCTGTTGTGCCAGAAGGAAGCCTCTTCTAAGGATGATACACAGAAAAGCCTGCAAACAGTTTGTTGAAGACAAGCAGACTACATACATGGATTACTAGAACAATGTCCTGTGGTCTGATAAAACCAAGATAAACTTGTTTGATTCAGATGGTATCCAGCGTGTGTGGCGGCAACAAGGTGAGGAGTACAAAGACGAGTGTGTCTTGCCTACAGTCAAGCATGGTAGTGGGAGTGTCATGGTTAGGTGCTGCATGAGTGCTGTTGGCTGAGAGGAGCTACAGTTCATTGATGGAACTTTGATTGCCAACATCTACTGTGACAGAGCATGATCCCCTCCCTTCAGAAACTGGGCTGCAGGGCAAAATTCTAAGAACCCCAAACGCACCTCCAAGATGACCACAGCCTTGCTAAAGAAACTGAGGGTAAAGGTTCTGGACTGGCCAAGCATTTCTCCAGACCGAAACCCTATTGAGCATCTGTGGGGCATCTTCAAATGGATGGTGGGGGAACGCAAGATCTCTAACATCCACCAGCTCCGTGATGTTTTCATGGAGGAGAGGAAGAGGATTCCAGTGGCTGCAATCTGTAAAGCTCTAGTGACTCCCATGCCAAAGAGAGTTAAGGTAGTGCTAGAAAATTATGGTGGCCACACAAAATATTGACACTTTGGGCACGATTTGTCCATTTTCACTTAGGTGTGTAATGTGTTTTGTTGCCAGCGGTTTGGACATTGATGGCTGTGCTGAGTTATTTTGAGGTCACACCAAATATACACTGTTATACAAGCTGTACACTGACTACTTTACATTGTATGTGTCATATCTTCAGTGTTGTCCTATGAATAGATCTAATACAGTATTTACAAAAATGTGAGGGGTGTACTCACTATTTTGAGATAATGTGTGTGTGATATAAATACATATATGTGTGTGTATATAAAGAGATATATATATATTCTCTCCACACATTTATTATGGCATAAATTTATTTTTTTTCTATGTTGTTGGACAATCCGTTTTTCATTAACGGTACCCTGGATATTGATGTTCACCGCAGCAAATACACGGATTTTTAATGCTTCTCTCCAAGGGATTCTGCGCTACATCAAAGTGATTTATTGTATCTAATATACTATGAGCCTAATTCACGCTGAGCCATTCCTGGTTTGTTTTCTTAAGCTTGAAACAAACATTAACGTTGTTTTTTACACGGCCGTCACAAGAAGTGAAACTGCAGAGGGAGCAACTGTTGACATGTTAATTATGGGAGACTTGGAAATCCTCTGCACAAAACAAGAGGAGCAGGCGATTGCCACTACCATCAGGTGTGACAGGCAGCTGTGTTTATTAACCTTCCAGTGACACGGGTCATTGTAGACCTCGGTTCGTGCTGTTCAAGTAGAAAATAATAATGTGTTGGAAATTGCCTTTAGCAGAAAGGTCTCTTAAAAGTTTTATGTTGGCCTGTACTTAGATGTGATTTCTTTATTTTTTTCCTTGATTGATAGGAAGTTACACACGTTATAGCAGAGCACACTCAAAAAAATTAAATTGGCCACCCGGTTTGGACATTGGTCCCCTGGGTAACAGATGCTGGATGATGATCCCTAAAAGCAGTTCTTGAAGTGCCCTTGGGTTTTCTTATTCGTTCTTCAGAAATTTACTTAGGGGGGCGGTACTTATGAAAACTTACTTCCATGAAATTGTACTTTGTATCCATTCTGTTATGTAAAAAGGGGAAGGGCTTTTAGGGGATGTAATAAATGTTTTTAAAAGGGTTGCACCCGCTTTTGTTGCCAGTGGGAAAGCCAAGACTGTCAAAGGGCTAAAGAAATCTTAAATTACTAAGCAGTGAAAATGCTGGGGTGTTTTTTCCTTATTATTATTTTTTTTTTTTTTTACACCATTTCAGCTTTTATATGTGCTGTAATTCACTTTCTTGTGATGTGTTGTGCTAATATTTAAGGAATGCCCATACTATTGTAAAGCTGTTAAAGGGGTTGTATATCTCATTAAATGGTTTCGGGAATAAGGGACGTGAAAACAAAGCAACTTTGCGATTGGATTCATTAAAAAGCTGTCTTTTTTTTCACAGTGTCCCTATTTCTGTTTCTGTAAACACCTTTCCCCAGGTGGGGGGGATTCCCCTTTTCCTTTCATTTATTGGTGCGGCTCTATAATTTACATTCTGTCTGGGGGCCGGGACTGGGAATAAAAATCAGCCCTGGCACTAACCCCCCAGCGCCCACTAAAAAATATCCTTAAAAAATTCCCCCTTGTTCTGCAGCTCGCCGCTTTCAAAAATTAAAAACTCCCTAAGCTCTTTCACACGCAGGTTTTTTATGTTTTTTGGTGCAAAAGGGCAGGCAGTTTGCTGTACATTTCTACACAAAAAACACCAAAATGCCCCCGTGTGGAGCCCCCTACACACAGAAAGAAAGAAACATGGTGCAGAGAAACCCCTCATAAACAAGTCGGTGTGCCTTTTACTTTAAACCGGGAAAACCCCACACTGACACTACATAAGCACCAAAAAAACTACAACCAATCACATCACAGTGTAGGTCCCATCACATGAATACAGCACTGACTCAAACGAAGTAAATTACCGCTGACAGAAGGGCTAACAGGAGCGTCATTTGTGGGATTGTTCTCTTCTCCTTTTCTTCTCCTTCGGGCCCCCAAACCTCCATATTCACCCCCTGATAGTCGTTCCTTTCATTTCTTTCTCTGTCCGGTACAGCATGCAATTTTTTTTAATGGCCACTACTCGTTTCGTAGAATTTACCACAAAAAAAATTAGACTTCTTTTTTTCCAGCACTTTCCCATCAATTCCCCAAAAAGCTATGTTAGACCCCAAAAATTTTGAAATTAAAAAATTCGTAAGGGCATGTAAATAGGTAACCCCATTAGGTAGGTAAAAAGGGCCTTCCCCCATTAAATTTGGGGAGGTAGCAGGGCCTACCACTGTTAATTAGCCCCCAGTAACTAGCCAGGTAGTGGGCTGCCCCCAGTAACTAGCCCGGAGTAGGGCTGCCCCCGTAAATAGCCAGGTAGCTAGGGCTGCCCCCAGTAACTTCCCGGGAGAGGGGTGCCCCCTAAAAGCCAGTAGCTGGGCTTTCCCCATAATAGCCAGGTAGCTGGGTGCCCCCATAACTAGCCAGGGAGAGGGCTGCCCCCATAAAAATAGCCAGGTACTGGGCTGCCCCCATAATACCAGGTGCTAGGGTGCCCCCCCTAATAGCCCCGGTACTAGGGCTGCCCCCAGTAACTACCAGGTACTAGGGGTGCCCCCAGTAATCAGCCAGTGCTAGGGCTCCCCCCCCATAATCACCAGGTAGGGCCAGTAATCGGTCATAGGGCCCCGTAATCGGTCGGGCAGGGACCAGGGTGGGTATGGGTCAGGGGAGGTAGCCGGGGGTGGCATTATGGTCAGGGCGGTAGCCCCGGGCTGGCTTTTCAGTGGTCAGGGGGAGGGAGCCAGGGCTGGGATGCGCTGGTAGGGAGGTAGCCCGGGTGGGGATGCAGTGGTCAGGCAGGTAGCCGGGGTGGCGAGTGGGGGCAGGACCAGGGGTGGCATGCAGCTGGGCAGGGAGGTAGCCAGGGGTGGGATTAGCGGGGGGGGCAGGAGCCAGGGTGGGAGCAGGGCAGGGAGGTAGCCAGGGTGGGGATGAGTGGGCAGGGAGGTAGCCAGGGCTGGCATGCAGCTTCAGGGGAGTAGAGGGCGGCATGCAGGGGCGGGCAGGAGCCAGGGGGGTATTTTTAAAAAATAAATTTAAAAAATTACTTCTGATTTCTCTGCTTCCTCTTTGTCTTCTTCCCCGGAGGCCCCCGGCAGCAGATGCAGGGCCGCGGGGGGGGCGCGCGAGATGTCATTAAACGCGCGCCTGCCCCTCGGATCCTGGGGGTGACAAACGGGGGTCATGATCCCAAATTTCCCTGGGTCTGCTTGCACCCGCGGTTTAGGCCGGCCGGAGGCTGCGGCTGGGTCGGTGACCCGGGGTGCAGCCGGGTTGTGGCGAGGGGGGGCCCGTCGGGCCCTGCCACAGGGGTCCGGTGTTAATGCATCATTGCGGGCCCTTACGCGCCACAGACCGGCGCCGGGACTCGGGGCCCCCTGGGGGGGAAACACTGGTCCCCTTGGCGGGCGATCCGAGCCGGCCCTGCGGCCCGGACCCCAGCCAAGTCCGGGCCTGCCCCAGGTCCTATTCAGGGAGCGTGCATTCCTGCCTCTCTCACTCAGAATAAGGGGGCGGCACAATTTCACTCTGCACAGCCAGCAGAAACACAGAGGCACTGCACCTGCTGCTACAATCAGAAAACAGCACGATTGTGCCTGGTGCCTAATGCAAACATAGACAGAGCATTAGGCTGCCTCTCTCACTCAAAGTAAGGGAGCGACAGCAATTTCACTCTTCACAGCCAGAAGAAACACAATAATACTGCAGGGCTTCTACAATCAGGGAACAGCAGAATTGTGCCTCGATGCCTAAATGCTCCTGCGTGTAAACATAGCAGGGAGATCTGTGCTGCTCAGCATGAGTTCGTAGAAGACTGGATTCAATTGTAACAAACCTCCAGCTGTGAGAGGAAAGAGTTCATAGAAGAGTGTCTAGACTGCAAGCCTGTGGTATGTAAACATACTTACAAAATAAGACTTCATTGAGAGAACGACAGTGACATGTGGACTCAGAGGGGAGGGGGAGAGAAGCCTTGGGAGCGAGCATGTACAGTGAAGGGAGGGATGATGTCATCAGTTAAACACCCACTGGGGGGGGGGGGAGAAACACCCATGAATTTGTAGAGCTGAGAGCACAATATAACACACGAATAGAAGAAGCGATGCATCCCTTTTAAGTTCTTCCACCTTTAACTTGCTTCCAGAAGTTATATGTAGCGTTTTTGAGTACCCTCCTGTGAATTGGATAGAAATCTATTATGTGGTCTTGCAAAAACATTGTTGCGTAATAGATATATAATTAAGGTGTTAAGATCATCTCATTAAATTTAAATGTATAGAGATAGTTACCAAATACATTGCTGTTCCAATATTGCTTCATTCAAGAATTAGAGCAGTTCTAATGTCCTTGTTTCCATAAACTTTCCTAGGTTACCGACCATCTCTCTAGCAGTGGAAGGACTGTTGACATCACTCCCTGCTGTGTCTTATCAGGAGAGAGCTTGTTTCTCAGTCTCTGATCTTCTCTTACTACTGGAAAAAAAATTAACCCTTAAAGTTACTGTCCAGAGAGAAACCTTGTGCCATCATGTCCAGTCTGCAGAGCACATAGCTGCAGAGGGACTGTTAGCGGTGTATTTACATCAAAGATAGCAGCGTGTCTTGATAGCAAGTAATTTTGGCTCATGACAAATAGAACTCTGGTAGCTTACATTTATAGCCAGACTTGCCCATCCCCCTCCCCTTTCTTATCCTGCCTGGACAGCATTCTTTACAAAACCCCTTCATTACTAATGGCCTTCTAATAGATGGAGCCAGGAATAGGCCCTGACAGAGCTGAAATGTCACAAAAGATAGCAATTGGGCATCAGCATAAGTGTTTTCTTTATTCAAGAATCCAGAGTACAAACTGCAACGTTTCAACCCACACCCGGGTCTTTGTCAAGCTTGCAGTTTGTACTCTGGATTCTTGAATAAAGAAAACACTTATGCTGATGCCCGTTTGCTATCTTTTGTGAAATCTTCCATTTGAGGAATGGGCCTTCCTCTATTTTGGGCGATCTGCTGCATGTGAAGTGTTTTGAAGGTGGATACAAGAGGACTTCAGTGCTGTCCAAACCCTATTTTTTGCATGTACTAGAGAGCTGAAATGTCAGTCACTGCTGTAGATTTCATTGGACAACGAAGATTTTGCTTCCTGAACACTTTTGAGCATATCTTATCAAATTTAAGCTGCAGATCACAAAGATCTCCTTGAAATTTTCTGGTCACACACCGTTTTTCTGAAATCTTCGGTTTGACTTTATTTCCAGACTGTCTGTGTATTGCCCACAATATTTGTGCTGTTATTTTTAGGCAAGCAAAGGCATGAATTCCTTGCATTTAATTGAAGTTGCAAAACTTCAGTGGAATGGTTACAGACTAGGCACACCTGGACATTGTCTAGATCTAGCCAGCAGAAGCTGCAAAATCTGCTTGCAAACATTCTGCAAGTTATTTCAAATCTAAGCTGCTATAAACTTCTACAGTACAAACTGATATAGCTTAAATGTTCTAATGTGTGCTGTTGATCTTAGAGATTCGCAAAACTGTTGTCCTACTGATATGACTGGAACAGAAGGATCATGTGACAGATTGTTACTTCTATCTAACCAATGTCTCTGGTTTCTCTGCTAAGAATAAGAAATCCATTGAATGTTCCAATCTACCTTCAGCTATGAGACCAGCACTACATGATCAGGGCCGTTCCTAGGGGCGGGCAGGGCGTGCGACCGCCCGGGGCGCCGAGGCTCCGCTCACCCGAGGGGGGTGCTGCGGCCGGCCGGCCGCCCTGCCCGCCCGCACGGAGGAGCGCCCCTGACTCTGCGCGGCTGTAACAACCGCGCAGAGCCAGCATCTGCCGGTACAGGGGAGGAGGCAGGATGGATCATTCCCGTCCTGACTCCTCCCCTGTATCAGCGGTGCAGGGGGCGCACAGCTTTCACCACGCCCCCTGCGACGCTCGATCTCCTCGGCTGGCAGCACTGCCGCCGAGGAGATCGCTGGGAGCTGCGTGCAGCGTAAGCGGCGTGATGACGTCACGCCGCTTACACCGCTCAGCAGCTTCCGGAGCTGGAGGCGCGGACCGAGGTCTGGTAAGTAATTTTTTGTTATTTTATAATTACTTACAGGGGGGCATCACTGGCTACAAGGGGGGCATCACTGGCTACAGGGGGGGGGGGCATCACTGGCTACAGGGGGACATCACTGGCTATAATAGGGGCATCACTGGCTACAATGGGGGGGCATCACTGGCTACAGCGGGGGCATCACTGGCTACAGTGGGGGGGCATCACTGGCTACAAGGGGGTATCACCGGCTACACGAGGGGCATCTACTGGCTACAGGGGGGGCATCTACTGGCTCCCGGGGGGGGCATCTACTGGCTACCGGGGGGGCATCTACTGGCTACAGGGGGGGCATCTACTGGCTACCGGGGGGGCATCACTGGCTACTAGGGGGCATCTACTGGCTACAAGGGAGCATCACTGGCTATGGGGGCATCTGCTGGCTGTGGGTGGCATCACTGGATACAGGGGGCATCACTGGCTAGAAGAGGGGCATATACTGGCTACAGGGGCATATACTGGCTACAGGGGGGCATCTTCTGGCTACAGGGGGGCATCACTGGCTACAGGGGGGCATCTTCTGGCTACAGGGGGGCATCACTGGCTACAGGGGGGCATCTTCTGGCTACAGGGGGCTACTACATGGCTACACGGGGCATATTACATGGCTACCATATGAGGTGCTATAGATCGGGCAGTTGTATAGAGATAGGAATTGGTAGAGAAGTGCTGATAAATTGAGGAGTCTTAAGATATTTGTTTTGTAAATTTTACAGTGAAGAGTTGGGAATAGTCGTCATGGCGTCTGGAATAGATGGAGAAGAAGAAGAGAGAGAGAACAACTCTTCAGAGACGTCACCTGTGAGTCAATAGATATAACTTTACTGTAATCATTTAGATGTCTGCAGAGCCTGTGTACAGCGGGTATCCATCATTGTATGGTCACTGTGTGCCGGTAATATTGGTTGTAGTATAATGGTTTATACTCAGTAATGGTCAGTTTGTATTATCCGGTCACTATATGGTGGTGATATGTGGTCATGGTGTGGTTTTATTATTCGGTCACTGTGTGTTGCTGATATGTGGTCTTAGTGGTCTTGGGATTCTGGTTGGTGTAGCAGTGTTATTTGGTAACTGTAGGACTATGATTTAGTAGTTTTATACGTAGCACATTGTGGTAAAGCTTTTTGTATATTTTGGCTTTGGTTTATGGTGATGCACTGTGGCGCCGTATGTTACGGGAGGGGTGGGGGGGGGGGGGCGACATTTCTTCACCTCGCCCTGAGTGAAATTTAGCCTAGGAACTGCCCTGCACATGATGACACTCTTCCATTACCAAATTCACCAGATACATGGAGCCTAGAGGAGACAGCTGATGTTGCAGTCCATGGATCAGAGATTGGGAACGACGCTGATTCAGACTTTGAGCCATGATCCTCCTCTTATAACACAGCCAGAACTGAGTGACTTGGTCCAGGACTTAAGTTTTGTGAAAAGGAAATCCAGAGTTAGGGCATGTCCCCACGGTATGGTTTTCAGTCGGATTTACAGACGTTTTTCAGAATTGAAAACAAGTCTGTAAACAGACTGTCAACCTTTTACATTGAATGCCGGATGCTTTTTGACACAGCCGGTGTTCCTAAAAACTTAGAACGTGTTCATTCTTCCACCCGGTTTTCGGGCAGAACATGAACATGTGAGTGTAAAGGGGGACGGCTTGAATCTGCAGACAAAAGCAGTCTTCCTGCGTGCCAATAAAGACGACATACTTGCCGTGTGAACACACCCTTACTGGCTTAAAGACTTCAAGAATGGCATTTGCAGAAGCTTCTGTATTTCGAAGCTGCCTAGATAACTTAACACAGCTATTTGAACAGGTTGACGACCTGTTCTTCACTGATTTGGGTTGTGAGTATGAGCCGAAAAGTGGCATTTTTTTCTACTCGGTGTTTAAGCCTCAAGGCTGTCTTGTTATGTAGTGGTAATGTTCATCGTTTAATACCTGTTGGTGCTGCTGCCCACATGAAAGAAACCTACGAGAACATGGAACTAGTGTTGAAACACAAAGTACAGCAACTACAACTGGAACATCTGGGGAGATTTAAAAGTAGTGGCACTGCTCCTTGTATATACCAAGTACTGCTGTTTTATTTGTGAATGGGACAGCCATGCTCAGCAGTCACGTTACATTAGAAGAAAGTGGCCAGTCCGTAACCAGTTGACCCCCAAGCAGAAAATTTTCACACATAAAGTACTTGTAGTCCCAGCAATAATATTTCTGCCTAAACCATAAATTTGAGACTAATGAAAAATTTTGTGAAGGCAATGAATAAGAAAGCAGAAGGTTTTCGTTATTTGAGACAAACGTTCCCCAGAATATCTGATGCCAAGATCAAGGAAGACCTTTTTTGTTGGTCCACAAATCCAAAACCTCATGAATGGAAATCACTTTGAAGAGCTACTGGTGGAACCTAAGAAAATTTAAAATCATTCAAGGATGTTTGCACGAATTTCTTTGTCAACTTTCGAGCACCAAACTACATTCAATTTAACAACCTTCTTGAAGCTTACAGAGTGATGAAGTACAACATGTCATTGAAAATTAATTTTCTGCATTCACATTTGGAGTTCTTCTTTGTCAATCTTGGTGCAGTCAGTGACGAACAAGGTGAACGTTTTCTCCAAGATATTGCCACAATGGAAAATTATCAAGGCTACTGGAATCCATCAATGCTAGCGGACTATAGCTGGACACTAATACGGGACGCACTGGACATTGAGTACAATGAAAAATCTGCAGCAAAACACTTGTTTCAGTGGAACGAATGCTGCGGGTAACATTTTAAGTGCTTCATAGTCGATAAAACTTAATCTCAAAATTTCTACGTGATACAGACTTATCAGAAATTATATTTTCGCTTAGCTCAAAATGGGTTTATCATAATCGCCTCAAATTTTCAAGGAAGCAAAACTTTTGAAAAAATTGGTTGTCCTGTTATAAATACAAATTACAGCAGGCATTAAAACCCATGCAAAGATTGAACCTGTGGAACATCAAAAATGCATCCCTGCTGTTCTTCGTACATGATCAAATTGCTTTTGCCCACCTATTGCTGTAGAACCGCTCACGCCCTGCTCAGCTAGTATAAGCCCAAATCAAACCAGCTTCTATGAAGCAGACAGATGGGAAAACTTTTTAAATTCTAGAGGTATTCTGCCCAGAACTCTAACATCTACACTGTTTTTTTTTGTTTTTTTTAAATTAACATTTTTCTAAAAATAAGTACAAACAGTACCCCCAACATGGGGGTATAGAAAAACTGGGGGGGAAAGAAAGAGGGGCAGAGGGGAAGGTGAGGAGAGGGCTAGAGGTTGGAATGGTTATAACAGATTGTCATCATCTAACATCAGAATCTGAAAGTGTATATAGAGTCCATAACTTTCCACCGTGGGATTTCATCCCGTATTATATGAGGCATAACATATGAAATCAAAGTCCCAAATGTAAATGGAATATTATTCAATATTGTATCAGACTTTAAGTATAGGTAACAATAGGAACAAGTCGACTAAATTCCATAATAAGTAATAGACTCAGACAGTGGCTAAAAAGCCCACGTAGAAGGCAAAGAAAGAGAAAAATTACTGAGAATAGGGGAGAAAGGGGCATCCAGGGGTGCACAAACCCGTCCGCCACCTGGGTTATGGAGAGCAGTGCCGATATGTAGACATCAGTCTCCACTCAGTGGGGTGTTGGAATATCTAGAATTGGGGGTTGACATCCAGTGACACATTTTAAGTACCAAGTAGTGGATTGGAAGCAAGAACGTATGCAAGTTTTCACGCGTTCAGGAAGAATATTAATAATGGAAGAGTCCACCCATTCCATACATACCCTGTTTCCCCCGAAAATAGGACCGCGTTTTAAATTAATTTTTGCTCCTAAAGATGCACTATGTCTTATTTTCGGGGGATGTCTTATTTTTCCGTGAATAAATTATAGCATGCTATACTAGTGTCTGTGTGTGTATGTATGTGTGTATATATATATATATATATATATATATATATATATATATATATATATTATATATATATATATATATATATATATATATATATATATATATCTTTATAGTCACAAACCATAGGATATATGTATGTAAAGGACATTTTATGGCAGCTGCAGTGACTTATCTCAAGAGATGGCAAATGTGACATGCTGGGGGACTTGTAGAACTAGAAGTTCCAGCATGCCCCATCAGCCATCCTGTGAGGTGTGTGTGCGCGCCTGTGTGTCTGTCTGTATGTCTGTGTACAGTATATGTGTGTGTGTGTGTGTCTGTAATTGTCTGTGTGTGTATGTGCCTGTGTGTGTCAGTATCATTGCTCTGTTCTCCCCTCCATCCCTCACTTACTGTCTCCTGTCCTGAGATGTTCGGGATCTGTGGTGACATCAGTCACATGACCTCCATGCACAGGTCCTTCAACCCTCTAATGATTTCCCCTATGTCTTACTTTCGGGGGTGTCTTATTTTTGGGGAAACACGGTTATAAGTGACAGTTTTTCTAAGAAAATTAATAAGTGAGTGGAACCCATCCATGTCTGAAGTATGGTTTAACGGGCATCTACTGATATGCATAACAATAGATTTTTTTTGTATAGTGTGGGACTTGCAAATTCATGTATAAGATTCCAAAGTGGGCTCACATTGGCGAAAAGGGGATATAGAGATGTGCAAGTTTGAACAAAACGGTATATTCTCCTGCAGAAGGATTGACCTACTGGGCAGCGCCAGAAACAGTATAGGAGGTCCGTGATGCTCTCCCTGCACATAGAACAGGTTGGGAAGGGGCTACCTCCCATTAGAAATTTACAGTTTGATGATATATAGCCTCTAAGTATGGTTTTTTAGGGACATCTCTCAATAGGAAACACTAGGGATATGTTTAGTTAATTGAAAATGTGCTGCCAGAATAGCCTCCATTTGCAGGTCTGGGACATCAATCCATCTGTTAAGACCTGAGGATCTGGTCCCATAATCCAGCGGATATCTGAGATATAGATAGAATTTGGGGATATGTCCTCATGTGTCTGGAGCCCTGGAAAGTGTGGCGAGAACAGTGTCTTCCCAGTCTGCTTGTCTTGAGATATCTGATCACAGATGACACGTAGCTTTGGAGTTGCAGAAAATGGAATATTTGTGGGCGTATAAAATCAAATTTGGTGCACAGTTGATTAAAGGATAGCAGTTTTTTTCTCCTGGATGTCCACTAGGTCCCCTACTTTGGATAGGCCTCTGTCTGTCCAGTGTCTGATAAGCAGGTGAGCCATACTATTTTGGAAGGTGGGGTTGTTAAGGAATTTGAGTCCCAGGTAGAACTCCACAGAGAGGCCCCGTTGCCTGCGAATGGCACGCCAAGTCTTCCATCGAGCCATAAACTGGGGGTTCTCTCTGACCTCCTGGGGGAGGGCGCCATAGGCAAGGTGTAGAAGATTTGTTAAGGAGGTGGTTGGGTATAATAGAGTTTCCAAGTCTCCTGGTGAGTAGTTACGTGTTCCTGCTAACCAATCTTGGAGGATACACATATTAATGGATAGGTTATAGAGTTTAAGATTCGGAAAGTTATATGTAATATAAGGGATGCGAGGGCGCTTGCCGTCCCAAATAAAGGAGGCAAATAATCAGTTTCTCATTTCAGGGGCGTAGATATAGTGGGAGGGTTTGGAAGAGGTACAGGAGGTTCTGGAAAACCACCAGTGTCTAAGCTGAGAAGCGTTGTGGTGGGGAGGTGGCCATTGGAAGCTGCAACTGTTGCCGCTATTGCCGTTCGGACACCCAGGGTTGAGTGACGTCCCCTCACAAATCCCAACTGTGACAGTCAGAAGCCGTGGGAGGCCAGTATTTTGTAATCCATATTGAGGAGCGAAATCAGGCAGTAGTAGCCTACATCTACACTGTTTATGCAATGAAGTGATGATGAACAGGGACCTCAATCCTCCACCCTCCCCGGCTTCATGACTGCAGTGAAGAAAAGTACAGCTTAGTGTCATACACTCGCCCAAGTGCCATATAACCTTAAATAAAGGAAATTGCTGCTTTATACAAACTTGTTTTCACCATAGTCATGGGGACGGGCAGGAGGGCTCCCAGCTATAGCAACCCACGCCAGTTGTAACAAAAATGAAGACTCTGCTTTCTTCTCTACAGTAACACATTAAAATTGCTGATCTGTCTCTTTTGTCCATATTAGTTTACCGGAGGTATATTGCAGATTCCAGCACTCGTGCTTGGGAAGTTCAATTCATTCAAACAAATGCACTTTATTTAGACAAGCATTAAAAACATTGGTTGAGATCAAAAATCGCTGTAGGTTTACGCGTTTCAAGCCTGTTAACCGGTTCTTAGTCGTAACAATCACACAGCTAGTGAGACCAGCATTATATCCACTTCCTGAGACTAATCGGTTACAAAACATGAGCATTAACCCATTATTGACCAAAGCATACAGTATATCGAATGGTTAAATGTATATTAGTGGTCACCACAGCAAAAAACATATGTAACACATAAACAACATAATTAATAAAGATACATAACATCTGACCTATAATTGAGCCCCTGGGGGGTAACGTGTATTCAATGTCAATATCCAGAAGGATTCTCTGGAGGTCAATAATTTCCTCCAGTCTCCTCCTCTTAATGGTTTAGTAACTTTTTCTATGGCTCTGACTCTTCAACCGGATATACATCTTTCCTAGTGCACCGTGCGTGGAGGGATTTAATGCGGACTGCACCTGAAGGGGAACCACTGGTGAGCGTTTACCTCCATATTAGTTTACCGTACATTTCTAAAGCTTTGTATATAACCTTTAATATTTCTGGATACTTTGTGCAGAGGTGGTCCCAGAACTGATGCACAGCAATCAGATGACACCTCTCGCCTTATATGTAAATGTGTGTTTTTTTTTTTAAATAATTTTTATGGAGGCAATACATTTTGAACGAAAACTTTTGACAATTTCATAAGATTATGGAAATAAATGCAATACTCGGAAAAATATGTTCAAGAGTTTCATGAGTTTTAAATGAAAGAACTCCCTCAAGTACAACAAACCTCTCCAGTGACATTTGGAGAAGGGAGGGAGGGCAGGAGAAAGGTAATTGCATGCAACTTTTTTGCTTTATTGGAAGATGTTCACACAGAAAATGTCAGGATTTTACTAGCTCTTGCCTTGTACCAAACCTGTTTGAGGAAAACAAAATATTAATGGTAGAGATCTAAAATAGTCCATGCAAAATAAAAAAAGTAAAAAAAATCGATAGGAAAAGAAAAGCACTAACGGGTAAAGCAGTCCCACAAAGGTGCCACACCAAAAGAATACAGCGGAATCAGCAATAGAAAAACCATATTTTAGAAAGCATCAGTAATACATAAAATGTTATGTCCTTCACCTATACTGTAGAAGGAAAGCTCTACACCCCCTCATCTTAGTAAATATAATAATATACAGTTGTGCTAATTATGACTACCAGCTAATTTTTTGAGTAACTGCCGTATGAAACACAGGCAGCAGCAAGACGTGTTGGGAGTGACTCGGTAAGGTCCTGCTAGGTTATCACAGGTATCTGGAGCCATACTGATTGCATCCCACAGCCCCTGAAGGGTGCTTGGGGAGAATCCATAGAGTGAATATGACTATTAAGATTGTCCCACAGATGCTCAATTGGGCTAATCCAGTGTTTGACCCTGAAATTTTACCTCCTGTCAAAAACCAAACTTTTCAGTTTTAATTTCTTTCTACAGTAATATCAGAAAATGGAAGTGGAATGTTCACACGACATTTGTTAAATGTTTTGTGGTACGTTTCATGTACCGAAAAACGGACCCCAAAATGTAATAAACAATGTTCAAGTGTGATTACATTGATCTCAATCATCACTCAGACATGACGTGTTTTACATACATTTTTGCATTGTGTAAAATGGATACGTTCAAAGAATTGACTTCCATTCTTGGTTTATTTTACTCATTGAAAAGCCCATAGATAAAATAGGAATACGTTTTTGAAGTACAGAAAACATATCCAAAAATGTACCACAATTTGTGGTACGTTTTTGGTTGCACTTGATGCAGTATATTTTGTGTTGCAAAAACGTATCCAAGACGCCGGTTGAACATACCCTAGAGGGTGTTCATATGCTATAGTGATCAATATAGTACATCTATACGATGACTTTTGGGGTACGTCTACACGGCATAGACAGAATCCGACCGGTATTTTATCATATTTTCATTGGTTTTTGGGGGACTGTTCTGTCTGCAATTTGCGGATTTGCCCGTCCCCCTTAACCATATAATAGCAAACCTTCTGCCCGAAAACTGGATGGAAGATTGTGCATGTCCTGAGTTTTTTCAAACGCCGGCAGTGTGAAAATTCTCCCAGTGTAGACTACTTTGTGAATTTTCTATTGCAGTCTATGGGGAGGGTTGACTGACTGACTGTTTTCAAATCCGTCTGAAAACCTTGCTGTGTGGACGTACCCTTATTTGTGAATGCTGTTTCCCAGTGCCCGTATCTCCATAAGTGAGTAACCACATGACAGATTTGTTGGCACAGCTCATCTTAGACAGCTCATATCTGCTAATGGCAAGTCCAGGAGCCAAAGACTGTTTGCGCCAAAATACTATACAGCCAATATTTCTATAGTCACTGCTGTCTTCTGGTTCATTTTATGTCATTGTCTTAAGTCTGATTAGGGCTTGTACATTAATGTCACCAGATCTATATACATATGGTAAGTGCTTTACTTTTGAGAGCTGTTGTAACACCCTTCGGTGGACGCTGGGTGCCTGTTGTGGATCATCTGTGATCACTGCAGGGGTTTGGGGGGAGGGGGAACATCCTTCCACCATGTTTTTCTTCTTTGTGTTCATTAATTATTTTAAGTGTATTCATTTATAGTGCATGTTGCATTTAGAGAAATATCAAATATGGATACAGCTGCAAAAACTGTGAACCCATTGGAATTACCTGGATTTCTGCATGCATGACTGACAAAATGTGGTCACCATTATAAACACAATCTAACTTATAACACAAACTTTTCCTGTCTTTTATTAAGCACATTATATAAACACCCACAGTGCAGGGAGGAAGTTCACCCTTGAATTTATAGCCTATAGATTATTTAATCATGCTCCTTCCACCATGCTCCACAGTTAGGATGTGGTGTTTTTTTTTTTTTTCCTCTCCAAACATAGCATTATGCATTACTGCTAAATATTTCCACCTTTGTGTATCTATAGAACATTTCATCCACTGCAGTGCGGGACATCTAAGTAGGTGGTCTTGGGCAACTTCAAGACATGTCATGAAAGTGGAAATTTTTAGCACAAATGTACAGTGCTATGTTTGCTGTTCACCAACACCAAAGTTTCACCGCAACTGAGAAGCATGGTAAAGGGCGCACTATGCTTTGCGGGTGCTTTGCTGTCTGAGGGCCTGGAAACCTTGAAGTCGTTGTGCAAGCTAATGATTCTAAACTTGTGTGTGCCAGTATATTGTCTGACCATAGAAAAGTGCGCAGGTACTAGTTATATCACAGTTTTAAATATACACAGTGGCTAACTGTATAAGAATGGGTAATGGGCTATGTTCCTCCTTCCTGGCAGATGACAAGGTGAATGTCTATGGAAGCCGACACAGAGCATTTTAGAAGTACGCACTGGGCAGCGTGTACTTCTAAAACACGTGATGTATAGCAGCTTGTACTGTACGCGTCGCTATATGCTCAAAAGACGGCGTGTGAACTCTGCCTTAGAATGATCTTTTAACTTTAAGTTTATATACGTTACTCTATGAATCCATCCTACATTGGCTGAATAATAAGATTGTTATTGAGATGAACAACAAAACTACACACGAAAATACTTGACCTAAAATTTAACCTTTAATAGATATCCTTTTAAAAATGCATACAAAGACAAAAACCCTATATGACCCTAAAATTTCCCTGTGTCCTACTCTAGAAACCTACCTATCCAAATAAAGGGGAACCCATCCCAAAAAGGATGACCCCTACCGGAACCTACCCTATCACAAATATATCCTAGTATACCCTACCGCTAAATATACCCAATATACAAATATACATCCACTATAGTACTAAACAATACCTCAAATTACTAGGGCTATAGATAACAGCACAAAACACCAACAGCTCCAATATATAGGTCTTATATAATTCACCACAAGACCCCTCAACAGGCCAACGCGTTTCCTCCCTAAATAATGGGATTCATCAGGGCCACAAAAAGAGAGCTGCAGTTTTCCATATAGCGCAATATTCATGGATAGTATAAGAGCTTACACAAATCAAATTAGCAGCAGTAAGGAAAAATAATTAATAGATAGTGTAGAAACTTACACAGCTCAAAAGAGCAACAGTAAGGAAGATAACTGACCTCACTACAAACAGCCCCATTACACAGATAAGCAGCAAAACATTGCTTGATGTCAACCCTATCACTCATAGTTGCCACCATGGTATTAACCCATAGGACATTGCCAATGATAACCCCCATATACATTACCACTGAGGCACCAGATAGATAGTCATGTCATGATACTGGCCCAGGATAGACAGGACAATATATCCTTGTATGTACTCACCTTAAATACAAGTGTCTGATATGCTATGATCGACTATTGAGATGAACACCATAGTGTAGCCATAGGCTAAAACAGAGTGTGATTTAGCTGGAACTACATTTGCTCTGTCTTTGGCTGTACATGCTTCCTTTGGGGGGCAGCCATAGCATACTACTAATACAGCTGATATGAAGCATGTCCACAAAATGAACCTACCTTCAAAGCGAACTAATAATCCAAGCTGCCTGAACCACGGTACAGTACAGATACTAGTACAGCTCAAAAAATTAGAATCACTGAAAAGATAATTGATACCAATAATTTAAGTGAAATAGAGAAACCCATATATTGGATAGACTCATTACAGTATGAATTACAAGGTTTAATATAATCCATTTGTGAGTCCTATAACAAATAAAAAGATAGTCCTGGAGAACCTTTTAATTTTCATTGATATTCTAATTTTTTGAGCTGCCATAGTAGTGTTTACATTCGGGAGATAAAGCAAATGTCGTCCAAGTGACTAAGTTCATACTGTTATTTCCTATGAAATCATCGCCAGATCAGTCGGGATTCCCTTTTCAGGTATTTTAAGAGACGTGAAGGAGGTCCTGAATGGGACCGAAGTGCAAGGTGAATCCAGCCTTAGGAAAACCTGCGGCTATTTCAGTCTGCCCAGTGGTATAATCGAGCTGGTGGGTTCCTTTTAAGAATAACATAGACAAATCTAAGTTAGTCAGTAAAAACCTTGCAGTCATCTTTGCAATAACTCACACCAAGATTTATGACCCATCACGTGGATGCACCACACGCCCCTGGACTAGGCTGGCTCCAGAGCTCTGAGCACCTTTCATCACCTCTTCTGCCCTTCCATCTGTATAGAGACCTCCGCTTTATTGCTTTGGGTTGGCTTAATGATGTATCACCCCATGTAACACAACCCTTGGTAACATCACACAGATTTTCTGGCTGTGCACTGTGCTTCCAGATTGCTTCAGTTGAAGGCTACACACATGCCCTGTTGGGAAATGATTGATATACCCTATAATAAAACAACGTGTAACATGCTTCTATAGCTGTGCATCTACTTATTCCAAATGTAAGGTTTTCAGCTTGTGGAGCTGTTAGGAATTTTTCAATTTTCTTGTAATAATCCTGCGGCTGAAGTCTTGTCTTATTACCTCCAGAAGCTACTCCGCTGCTTCCTTATTATTTTCCATATAAGCTACAACTTGTGCTATAAGCTCTATAATCTGTGACAGCTGCCGTATATATCTAGTCTCCTCTCTGGCTAGCGGCCTCCTTGCTGCCTAGACATGATTCACACAACGTTTTCTGTCTCCTACTTCCTATTCCTCCTGAATGTTTGCTCGCTAATCCTATTTCATTAATCTTTTAGTTGTGTAGCGCCTGTTTTCTCCAAGCACAATGTCCATTTTGATGATTAGATGAAATTTTCAATGCACTTTCCCTTCAGCTCCGTCCTTTAGTTTGGGCGTCATGGGCCAACATTGTGCTGAGCTTGCTTTTCATTATAATTATTTCATATTATCTTGAGGCTGCTCGCTGCTTTTTTCATTCTAATGGCCAACAGACTGTTCACTCCATTTATCAAACCATTGCTGTTGATTAGGTTTTCATTACTGTTCAGAGAACTGTGACTTAAATTTTTTTCCTGCTTTTTGTTGATTAAAAAATTATGTGTTCTGACTGTGAATTTTGGCTCCATTTTTGAATTCTAACTTAATGCAATAGCTACTGAGCATTTAACAAGCTATTCCAAGTGTATGTTTATTGATATAAAAACATATGGTTTTTAACACCTTTTTTATGAGGTTTTTTTTGGGTTTTTTTATTTTTCTCTATTCTTTTTCTTGTCAGAAAGTGCTCCTAAAAACAACATTGCGTCCCACAAAAAAATCCCACATACTCACATTCTTTTTTCACCAGTAATGGGGGGGTTCCCAACGTATTTCCCGCTTTCGGGGTTGGGTAAACCCCACCCTTTTTTCCCCCCCGGTTGTTCCTTACTAGTTTTGGGGGACCAGGGCCCAAAAAACTGGGGACTTCGGGAACAATGCCACCTTTCCCCCCAACCAGTTTATTAGGGCCTTTTTTCACCCCGGCTTTTTTTGGGGGGACGGATTTGAACCCAAATTCCGTGCCTGAACTGCTTTAAAAAAGGTGAAAATTTCCCCCCAACAATTACGAAATCCACATTTTCTCAAAAAGGGACCATGGATTCTTCCCCTTCTTCTCCCCCCCATGAAAAAAGGTGGGGGAAAAAGGACATGCCCCCAAATTGGGTTCCGGGGGAAAAACCCCAAGGGGAAATAAGGTTGTCTGCCCCCCCCCCCCCCCCGCCCTGCTACCCCCTTTTCACCCTGCGTTTTTTTTTTGGCGGGGAAAGCCGTTAAAACCTAGCCTTAGTTTTTTAAAGGGCCAGCTTTCTGGTTTTTGGGGAAAAATTTTGCCGGCCCTGACCATAAACTTACTCCTGACTGCCCTGCGGAGCAAGGGCCCTAAACCCTTTGGTGAAAGTTTTGTTTAGTGTTCCGCCCAAACCGGACCCCCAGGGCGGGTTTAGTGGGTAACCCAAAGCCCGACCCCCCTAAAATTTTTCCTTAAAACCGACTCCCGGGACTCCCCCCTTACAGGAAACAGGGTTTAAGTGATAACTTTACTGTAGTAAAATGGAAAACCGGGCGTTTATAAACCTTAAATCCCAAAAATTTCAAGCTATTTAGGTAGAACAAACACTAAACAACAAAATTTTAAAAATTTTTTTAAAACTTTTATTTTTCGGGCTCCATATCTCACCATCCACTACACTTTGAACATGGGGCCCTACCATCATTTTATAGCCCCATTATTTTTTACCAAATTTTAAACACATGCATTATTTAGATTTTTTTTTTTAATATAAACTTCTTGTTTCTGCTTTTTTGTAATCCTAAATTTGTCTTTCACACTGCCTTAATTCTTTTGGGGTCTGGATCAGATTCAAACAAGGTTTTTGACCAAAATCTGAAAACCCCCGGGCCCTTCTAAAATTTTCTCAATATTTGGGTTTTAAAACTGGACTTTGGGAAGAAATTTTAACAAAGGGTTTTTTAATTTCACCTCTCCCCACAATTTTTGGATTTTGGGTTGAGAACTTTGGGGGGGTGGGAGGCCAAAAGAGCAACTCTACCTCAATTGTCATTTGAAACCCTTTTTCCCTTTTCCCCAAACCTTTAAAAAAAGCTTTTAGGTCGTTGTCCTGCTGGGCCCCTGTCGCCCCTTTTATCCCCATAGTACTCAGTGTATGAAAATAAAATCATCTTGTAGGACCTCACATAAGCTCAGCATTGAAACACCATTGCCCAATGCGGGGCCCTTACCTCCAGGGGCCCCGCCTAATTCCCGTCTGGTTTTTAAACTGCTGCCCTTTAAAAAGAATTTGAACACTAAACTGCCAACGCCCCCTTCAGCAGGACTCAAGGTGGGCGGCGTCGGGTTCCCCCTAACCGGTTTCTCTACAAAAGGGTTTAAAAAAGAAGGGGGCGTTCCAGGATGTCAAAGGGGGAGGGCC
Source organism: Phyllomedusa bahiana (assembly GCA_025379985.1). Classification (NCBI taxonomy): domain Eukaryota; kingdom Metazoa; phylum Chordata; class Amphibia; order Anura; family Hylidae; genus Phyllomedusa; species Phyllomedusa bahiana. The sequence goes on along the minus strand of JAODAL010012213.1, from coordinate 33,594 downwards.
CCCGGGTTCCCCCCCGGGGGGCGCCCTTTGGTTTTTTTAAACCCGGCCATGCTTATTCCCTTAAGCCCCAAAAACTTTCCGGGGGTTGGCGGGGATAAAACTTTTTTACCCCCCCCGCAATTTTTTTCCCCCCTTTGAAAAAAAATTTTTCCAAAATAAAAAACCTCGCATGCCGTTTGGATTGGCCAGGGGGAATTTAATTTTCCTTTTCCAAATTTTTTAATTTTTTTTTGGGCGCCAGGGGGGGGGGGGGAATTTTCCCAGAGGATTCCGGAAAATTTAAAGTTTAATTCCCACTTTTTAAAACAAATTTTAAAAATTCCTTTCAAAAATTCCCCCTTTTTTTTCCCCTTTTTTGGGAAAATTTCCTTGCTTTAAACACAGGAAAATTATTCAAGGGGCGTCAGTATTTTACCCATAAATCCATTCCTTTTGAATGCTGGGTATTGAAGAGGGTTTTTTTTGGGAGATATATAAGTGTATACTGAAAAAATATACTTTTTTCATTTTTTTTGGAAAAAATTTAAAATACCTCCACCCTTAAATTTTAGTAAACCCTTTTAAACATGCTTAAAATTTGGGGGATGGTTATCCGATGGGCCCAGTTCTTATTAAGGGGAATTTTTTAAAAACTGCGGGGGGACCCACATTGGGGGTAAATTTTTCAGCAAATAATGCACTACTACCCCCCCAGCATTTTACCTGTTTGGGTACAAAATTGAGAGTTTTGGAAAATTGTAGAAAAAGGCGTTTCTAAACACCCCAATGAGTTTCACTTTCATGAAAATTTTAAGTACGTATAAAACCTGTCTAAATAAAAGGGTTTTTGGGAAAACACGGCTGTTTCCAAAAGGGAACTAAAACTGATACCCTTTCACCGCCCCTTTCGATCATTTCACCAAAGCTGATACCGGAAAATTAAAAATTCCCCGATTTGTCCATAGGAAATATTAAAAACGGGGGAGATTTTAAACTCTCTGGCCTTTCCCCAATTGGGTTTCAGGTTTTAAAAATTTGGGGTCAATTTTGGGGGAATTCTTTCCCGATGAATGTGGGGCTCCGCTCCGATCATACAGGTGGGACACAAAGGGAAAGGGGTACCTTAGAGGGGGGCTGACCGGGAAAAGAGCCCATGAAAGATTAAAAAAGGGGGGGCTAGAAAAAAACTATCCGTGAGAAAATAAAAAGCGTTGAAATCGATTCGTTTTGCTCCCAAATCCACAACCGGGAGGGAAATGCTAAGGCGGGAGGGTTTCCTTAACACATTTAATTTGAATTTTGCTGAAAATAAAAAATTTTTTTAAAAAAACAAACTTATTTTGGTGAAAAGGGGAAAACAGGGGCCGTTTTCTTACCATTTTCATTAATGCCCCGAGGGGCTCCACTTTTAAACCCGCCCCTACGACAACGCCTCACGCCTTAATGACAAACCCCGGAAAGTTTTTGGGGAAAATTGGGGATTTTTATAAACATTTTTTATACATCAAGGCCGAGTTTCCCCCTTTTCAATTTAACAGTATTTTTTGGGTAAAGATCTTCCCCTATTAAGTGCAGAACACGAGAGGCATTGGAAGCTCCTTTTAAATCTAGAGGAAAATGCAGGGGGGCAGTAAAAACTTTGGGAAATAAAAAGTCCCCATGGTTTGGGTGGGGTTTCCCTACAGAGGTATAAACAGCAGTTTTGGGGGGGTGTTTTTTTCCTAATTTGGTTTGGGGGTTTTTTTAGGGTGCAGAACAAGGCAGGGTTTCCTGCTTCAAAGCAAGGGGGCGGTAAAAAATTTTTTATTAAAACCTGATAAAAATCCTTGCTCCCGGGTCATACAGGCCCAATTTTTCTAATCCCAGTTGGGTACCAAAATACTACTAAGGGTTTTTCGAACAGACTAAATTTTCCCGGGGGTAAAAAGTCTCGTGCATCCTGGGTCACGGGGTTTTATACCACAGAGGATACTTCCAATAATTTACCGGAGACTTTACCTGAACCGCAGCTTTCCTGTTGATAACGCGGGGCTAGGGTCAATTGTTCTTTTGATGCTTCTAAGGCCTTTTTATAGTTGGAGTGGGAATTTTTTTATGGGCGGTTTTAACCCTTTAAATTTTGGGGGTTTTTCCAAAAAAGTAAACCTGGGTTTTTAAACGTTTTTAAAAACTGATCCTAAGGCTAAGGTGCATTTCCCAAAATTTACAAACAAGACGTTTGATTTGGCGAAGGGGAAAAAACAGGGATGCCCTTTTTTCCCCCATTGCTATTTGCCCCGGGGAATTGAGCCGTTAGCAGCTCAGATTAAAAGCAAACGCCCGTAAATTAAGGGTTTAGGAGAGGGAGGTGGGGGACAAAATACCTTATACCTGATGAAAAATCCTCCTTTTTTTTGGGTAATACTGGCGGGTCATTGCCAGAGGCAATTAAAGGGCATTAAAAAACAAAGGGGGCCTTCTCTGGGTTGCCCAAATTAAAAATTTGGGGGGAAATCTGTCCCCTTTTTGCCCGTGGGTGCCGTGGATCCTTTACTCTCCCCGGGGGGTATACCCCCCCTTTTAAATGTCCCATTTTTTTCCGATACCTGGGTATAAATTATTTAGTGAATTTTTCAGGAAAATTTTGGGCGGTTTTAATCTGGATCCCTTGCTTTTAAAATTAAAAAAAATAAAAGGTGTCCCGGCGAAAATTTTCCTTTTTCGAAGCGGGAAATCAAATCGGTTTTAAAAAGGGAAAGGATGCCCCAGTTGTTGACCTCCACATAACTCTCCAAACTGGCTCCCCCCAAATTCCCTTTTTTAAAAATCAAAAACTATTTTTTAGAGCCCTTATCTGGGGCAGGACACAAACCCGGGTAAAGTTAGAAACTCTGCAACTGGCAAAAAGGGAGGGGTTTGGGGAATTTTCCAAACCAGCATTTTTCTTCTTTGGGAGCACAAAGCAAAAAAAATTAAGATTGGGATTTGGGGGGGATAAGGGTTTTTAAAATTGAAAAAACTATTTTAATTCTCCCAATCTTTGTGGGAAACTGAGGCAAAAACTTTTTTAATGCACCCAAAAATTTTTTCCAAATTTAAATCTGATGCATAAGCTTTGGGGAAATTATGGGTGGATTTTTGGGGTTCAGGGCTCCCCATCCTATACCGAGAAATTTTTAAATACCCCTGGGTTTTCCCAACTTTTTTTTGCTCCAGGATTCAGTCATGGGGATCTAGGGGCCTTCAATATGTCCCCAACTGCTTTTTCAGATCAGGGGTGCTTTAAAAAATTTTTAGCAATTTCAAATGGAATTTCTTTAAAAACCGCATACACACTATACAAAAATAGCTTAGGGGCACGCTTAAAAATGCGAAAAAAACAGACACAATTCAATTTTAATGCCAAGTTTTTTCCAATAGATTGGGGCAAGAACATCAAAAAAAACAAAGGGACTAATATCCACTTTTAAAAAAACCCTTTTTTTGGCCCAAAATTTTTTTTTTTTTAAAACCCAATAGATTTACGTATTTGGGGGAAGGGGAATTTTTTCCCCATAAAAGCCTAATATTTGGGAGGAATACTGAGGAAACCCTACCCTTGATTTTTAGCGAAGAACAGCATCGAATCCTCAATTTTTCTTTAATTTCATAGATTTAAAAAACTCCCCTAAATTTTTGCATAAAAAAGGAAAATTTGGGGCCCCCCCCTCGGGTAAAAGGGTCAATTTTCACCCGGCCTCCTGATGAATATGTTCTGGCCTTGCCCTAAAAAAAGAGCGATAAATTTATTTTTTTTTGTACAATTGATCCAGCTATTTTTTCAAATTGGGAGTTGGGGAATTTAAACCGGGGTTTTTTATTTTTGGGGAAGTTTGGAAAATTAAGGGTTTTAGAGGCTGAGAAAATCCCAAAATCCCAGACCTTTTTATTTTTTGGCAAGGGAAAATTTAAAACGACAAAGTGGCTGGATGCAGAACCCCATCACACAGGAGTTTTGGGGAAATTTGGCCCGGGTTGCTCTGGGAAAGAGGGTTTTTAAAAATTTAAAAAAAGCCAAACTTAAGTATAATAAAATATGGGCTAAAAGGGGTTGGGTACTTCTGCTTTCTGCACCGAACTTAAAATAGGGGAAAGGGGGGTTGGGGGTCTCGGTGTAAGGTTTTCCCGGGTTTTGGTTTTAAAGCAGTTGTTTTGGGAAAAGGCCGGGCCACAGCCAGGGACAATTTTTAAATTTTACAAGAAATGACGGGTTTTTAAAATTGCATTGTTTTTTGATTTTTTAAGGGTATTTTAAATGCTCTGAAACTGGGGATGGGTTTGGGGGGGTGGGCTTTGGGGTTTTTTGTTTTGGGGATAAAAATTTTTAAAATTTTTTTTTTACAATGACAAATAAAAGTATTCTTTTTTTACAAATTTATATCTGACCAAAAAAAAATTTTTTGGTTTTAAAAAAAAAAAAAAAGGCAAACCCTTTAATCCTGGGCAAATATCTTTGGGATTAAATTTAAAATTCCCCATTTTCCTCAGGCTTCTTTCCCCCCAAACCAGACCCGTTTTTTTCCAGCTTCCGATTTCCCTTTTGCTGTTTTTTTCCCCTTTTTTTTATTCCAAACCCATCTGCCCCATCAGAGCCCGGTCTATTGACTTTCATCTCATCGCTACAAATCACCAGTTTCCAATCTTCCATTTTTCGTACTTTTTTGAAAACTTGAGCCGACGCTTCTTATGACGGGATTGAAGTTGCGGCTTTTTCCCCTTTTTGGGTCATCATTGCAGACCTGTGTAATGCGTGTTGCCCGGTGCTTGCACGGACGTCTATGATCGCAATTCCCCCCCTCTTTAAGAAGCCTCCGAGCCAGCCTCTTCTCGTCATCAGAACTGATCGACCTGTGATGAGCTGACTTGTTGACCTCTATTTCCCCCAGACGTTCACCTCTTTGGCCTTCTGAATGGATGGATGGACTTAATCTTCATATTCTATCCTCTGTCATGGCCTCACATGATACAGCTCGGCAATTTTTTTGGCCCAGAAACGCTAGCGATGAGCTTGATGATGCTGTCTCTTTTCTTGGGAAATCTTCTTCAAGGTTCTGCCTCGAACAGTGACCTTTCCGCTTGGAATCAAGCCTAATACCACACTGAGTATTAGGGACTGTGAGAACTAGTATGTCTTTTGTCCCACCACCAAGAGCAAAACACTAAAAATGCAGTTACATGACAAGAATCTGCAGAACTAAGTAGATGCTTAATAGTTGAAGTAAAAGTTATCTCAGCATACACTCCCATCCAATAATTAAGTGTTCTAATGTCAACAGCCCACACCTACTATCTACACTTCACAATGGATTGATATATGGAGCCTGAAAGGCACTAGTTCAAACAGTGTTTTACCTTTTGCTTGTCGACATAAAATATATTTATAGGATACGACTTTAGAACACACAAAACTTTAATAAGTTGTAAATATGAAGTGAAACATTTTGCGGAAATCAGGTCAATCTGTTTGCAATGGGAGCGGAATCTTTTCCCTGTGGCAACGCTTTTAAATCGGGTGTCTGCTGCATCAAACGGATCAAGAATTGACATGTCAATCAGAAAGATGCATGTAAAACATGTATCATCTGAACGTCGACGCGTGTTTTACATTGAAAGCAATGTAAAACACACTGCACATTGTTAGATGTGTGTGTGGGTCCGAAACACAGCTCCAAACACGCATCTAAAAGACGCCGTGTGAACATCCCCTAAGACAAAGAAGGCCACTGTGCTGCTACACATAGGAGTGGAAAAATTAGGCCGTGTCATTCAGCGGAATTCCACACCTAAACCCAATGTAAATTCTGCAGACAATAAGTTTCCCATTACATTAAAAGCAACTGGAAAAAATATATTCAGGGATCAATATATTAATGCACATAATAGTAAAATGGTTTAAAATTAGAATAAATAGAAAAAAAATGGAAGTAATGCACAGGCGTTGTATAATGTGCAGGCGAACAATCAGATGAAAAACAAACAAAACAGACTGGTGAGTGAGTCAACAGACTGTAATACGCATGATGACAGCCGAGCAATAAGAAATGGACACCTTTCTGTAGATCAGGTCACAAATGAAGTGCATAGAGTGGTGTTCACCACCTATTTCGCAGTTTTTTTTGTGCAGGTTATCTGTATGCTTGATTCACCCACCAGTCTGTAGTGTTTGTTTTTAATCTATTGCTTGTTCGATTGCGTATAGTATCTCTTGTGCATTACTTCTATTTTTTTCTGTATATACTATAGTAATATAATAAAGTTTCATTGATCCGAACGTGTGTATTTCTGTAGTTTCCTGTATATATATATTGTTTTGGTGCATTACTGGTGGGAGAGTATGTATTTGGTTTTAAAAGCCACAATATAGAAAAATGTGTCCTGCGGGAACTGCATCAGTAGGCAGATTACCTTAGTACCTTTTTGTTAGTCAGTGTCCAAATCCTTTGTGAAATCTACAGCACAAAGTCATAATCCGATATGCGATTTCCATCTTGCCCCTATGGAACAAATCTGTTGTGTATGGGGCCTAACGGTCCTTTCACATTGTAGAAAATCACATGGACTTAGGGGCAGAATCAACGTGGAAATGGAACACACATTTATTGGGAAGCCACATTGCAGCCTATACGGCTCTGATTTTTAGGACTTTTTTTTCTCTTGGTTTTTAATCTCCGATGCACAGAAAAATCCAGTGTGTTCGTATTTTTTTTTTCATTTTGTACCCAACAGTTTACTACTTGGCACCGCGGCATATATATTATATATATATATATATAATATATATATATATATATATATAATATATACGTATATATATAATATATAACTATGCACAAAAGGAGAAACAAGGGGGCTCACAGATGGTAATACTTTGGTAGAACGTATACAGTTGAGTATTTGATCTACTCACCAATATTGATTGCGTTCTTAGTGTAAAGCACATCGTCTCATATTAGCATACAGGCTTTTACTGTAGCCCGTAACCCTTGTATACGGCTGCCGATGTTCCCGTGAGCGGCGTCCCGCCAAAGCAGACAGTAGAGGAAAAAGAAATATGTTGTTTTTAGAATAATAATTTTCTGGATCTCCCTGCCTGCATCATTGGCATTCCTGGATACGCATGTGCGCCGGTTCCACCATTTTCTTTTTCCTCTAATATATACAATATCCTAGCACATTTTATTGTGCTTAACCCCAATAACCAAACATATACATAATTAGTCTGTCACCCATGCAGACTAAAAACCAACTAGTACAAGCTAATAAAAACTACCAACCAACTTGGGGCAGGGGTCCTTGAGCTACTAGATCTGGCGAACCAAGAATTACTTTCACCCAATTGCCCCCAGCCGCACCACTGTCTCGAGGGCACCAACGCCATGTGAATGGCTCCACCAATTACTGACTCCCAGGGACTTTACCCTGACGGAGTCCCGCCTTTGCCAGGCCAAACTGAATTCACCAAAAACCGAGGGAATCAACCTCCTTTGAATTCCTCACACCAATTTGTTCCACCAACTATAAGGACCCCTAATGCCGACCTGCCACCATGACCCTAAAAAAAAAAAACAACCACCAACACCACTGCCACAACAAAACCCCCACTAAACAGGGCAGGCGGGTGGCACTCTCTTGGCGTCCGCCACACAACTGCGATCTCTGCACATCACTTTCGCTTCTCCGCCCCCCCCTTTGGCTCACTCACATACACCATGACCCGCACGTCCCTGCGTGCGCGGTCATGCGGGGCCTACCCCCTGCTGCGCTGGGCCCGGCCCTTCCTTTCTTGGTTTCTGCGATGTTCCTCCATTTCTTAGGAAGTATTCCTAACCGTGGCGAACTGGGGTGCCTGGGGCCCACCAGTGGAGTTAATTCTTGAGGCCACACCCCACAGCTACTGTACATACTGCATGAGACTCTTCCGCTCTCAATCTTGCTTTTGGCCTTTTCTTCTTTTTCTTTTTTTCTTTCCCTTCCCTTTCTCCCTGAAAAGCAGCCCAGGTGCCCACTGTGGATTTCCTCTACTCCCCTGCGTGCCATTTAGAGGCTGATTCCGAACCATCAAGAAATGAGTTTAAGGGTATGTTCACACAGCTTATTTGGACGCGCATTTTGCTGTGTCTTGCGCTTTATACGCGGGTAAATGCACGCTGCAATTACGGTAATCCATAGCTCTCATAGAGATCTATGCATAATGTGTCGCCCCCAGCGCAGCGAGATGAGTGACATGTCAATTACTTGCGGCGAATACGCGCCGCTAACAATGAATGTCTATGGTGCCGGCGCCTGGCCAGAACCCCCGTGCTTTGGAAAGACTAACTCCAGATCAGCGTGTCGCTCCAAAACACCCGGCGTATTGTGACGCGTACGATACGCCCCGCAATAAGCCGTGTGAACATACCTTTACTGTAAAAAATATAATTGTTTTTGTTATGCCATTTCAACGATTGACAAGGGATAGCCTTTACAAATAGATGAGAATGATATTGCTAGTTGCTAATATAGCTTTAGAATTCTGTTATGATGTCTGTGAGTGTGGTGGGAGTGGAGGTAAAAGGGGGGGGGGCGTTTGGGGGGGGGGGGGGCATCGAATAATTGGTTGTATAAACCCTGTTTTCCTCCGAAAAATGACAGTCTTATCTAATTTTTGCTCCTAAATACGAGCTAAGACTTATTTTTAGGGGAGTTTTTTTTCTTTGGACAATAATCATATTTAATTGTTTGAACAAAACATCAACATGTATTAATATACTGTAGTGATTTCATCACAAACATCAGCATAAGCAGCCAAACTCTGATTTCTTAACTAAAAATGCTCTAGGTCTTCTTTTCGGGTGTGTCTTATTTTTGGGAAACAGGGTAGATATTCATCCGCTAAGCACATTAAAATGCATGAATGCTCCAGTGGAGTGGCGCGGGCGCACGGGGACCCATATGGGCCTGTATGCTTGACGACTTCCTAATGCAAACTAGTAACACACCTAGCCTCATTGACATACCTCAAATGCACTTTGTATAAGTTGAATATCCCTCTAGGTTAGGTCTGAGGAAAACACAACGTTTCTAAAAGGAAGACTACAAAAAATAAAGCCATTTTTAACTGAACTTCCTGATAAAGGTCAGTTAATGACCGTTTCACAAGACACGTGAAAGGATAAGGATAAACCGGTAGCACACACAGAATTCTTGCATTGATGGTGCATAGCCTCACTTATGCTTTCTCAACTGCAAAAATCTAATTGTTATACCCAAGGTTTTACAGCTACTGTTGCTAAATACTGTGAGATCTGTCTGCCAGGACTGTTCTGTAAGTAGATCAAACAGATGTCAAATTTACCTAGCTCTCATGAAAAGACCCTCCAGAGTAATCGGCTTCATTTAGGGGTTTGTAGTATGTTTGTTTAAATTTGTTTATTCTCAGAATAGGTCAAAATTGGCTTGTAGCTTTAGAAACAAAATAACTGAATATATCTGTGGGTACAAGCTGTCACAAGTAATCAGCTCAGATCAGGCTAACGTAGTCTGAATGCTCTCCACTTGTTGTTTTACATGTGCTTAAAAAAAAAAAAAAAATTCCCAAAGGGGCTTTCTCACCATATGAACCTTTTGTGTGGAAAATGACAAAAGTTCAGTCCCTAGCAAGTGGCAAGAAACACAAGGTAATGACTCCATCTCTGACATGCACTAAGCCTCCAGTCAACCTCCGCCTGAGCCATAACAAGGTGCTTGTCATGAAACAAAAGCTGGATGTGAGGGACCCCAAAACCCTTTTTTTGTTGTCCGTTAGGAAGACTTTGGCAGGAAACTGTTCATTTAAAAAGGTGAAAGCCAACGGGCCCCAAATTTGACAATGCAAAAAGGGTTTCTGGTCTTTCTTTTTGGAAGGCGAGGAGCCAAAAAGGGCCCCCTTCGTTCGAAAAATTGACGAGGGGGAGGGGGAGCCAAGGGGGGCCCTCGTCGATTGACGGAGCGAGGACCCAAAAGGCCCCCGTCGATTGAGCGGGCGAGGACCCAAGAAGGTCCCTCGTTGGGGGAGCGGAAACCCGCGGAGCGGGGGAAACCAAAAAGGTCCTCTGTTGAGGGGAAGCGGGAACCCGGGGGGAGCGGCCCAAAAAAGGTCCTCGTCGAGGAGCGGAGCGAGGACCAAAGAAGGCCCCTTCGCGAGGGGGGAGCGGGACCCAAAAAGGGCCAAGAAGGACCTTGTCGAGCGAGCGGACCCAAAAAGGGCCCAAAAAAAGGTCCTCGTGGGAGGGGAGAAACCCCCAAGTGGGGTTTCCTCCGTGGAGCGACCCGGGGGGGGAGCAGGGGGCCAAGAAGGCCCCTCGTCGAGCGAGCGGGGGGCCGGGGGGAGGCCGGGGAAACAGCTTAATGAAAATCTTAAGCCGCTTTAAAATATGATCCACAGCAAGATTAAAAGTGACCAAGGGGTGGGTGGGAAATTTCCCCCATTATACAGCCCGGGCCACTACAGTTTTTTAGGGTTATCTTTTAGTGACAGCCAGTAAAGTACAGAAGGGTAATTGTCATAATTTGTGCCACAGTCGGGTGCACGGGGCCATGAATGCGCCCATGCTCCCCGATCCCCAGACCGCCTCATCTTTCTTTCCTCTCACACCTGTTCCCATGTTCTCCTTTCTGCAAAAACATTGGGTTCTGCTATCTGCACTCTATTTCCTCTTGTGCGCATGCGCTGGTCTTCTCAGATTTAAATGGCCAGCGTGCACCACACAGCTTTCTTGGGATTGTATTTCTAGTGATTCGCATCGGGCTTTATCAAGACACCTCAACCTCTTCTTTCTACCAGTTATTGGTGTTCCTGCATTAGTCTGTGCCATGTGTTGCCTTTCCGGGTTCTGACCTGCTGCTTACTTACCTCTGACTACTCTCTACCTGCCGTGACCTTCTTGCTTGTGACCTGACAGCGCCTTTGCCTACTCCTTTTGTATCACGTTAGCACTTCGGCTGTCACCACGAGCGGCCATATCCAGGGAAGAGACCTGGGAGTCCCCCACAGTCAAGTCCAAGCGGTGGACTGTAGTGAATACCTGGGGCTCTTTAGACTCTGCTCCCTGGCATGGTTATAGTCCTCGCTCGTGGTGGACCAGATCTACCATCTACCTGTATTATAATGATGATGCAGTTCTTGTTTATGGAGCTGCTGGATCCAAACCAGAAAGAAAAAATTTTAATTTTGTGATAGCATTTTATATTCCAATTAGGGCCCCCGCATTCATTTTTAAACTAATTTTTGTAGTGAGACAACCACTTTGGGTTTTCCCCTTAAAAAAATACTGTAGTAAAAAAGTCCCAACCCCTGTTTCCCCCCGAAAATAAGACATAGGCAATTTTAGTTTTTTGAAATTCAGATTTTTGCCTCCCAAAAGCTGAATTTTTTGGGAATGAAATCAAATAAAATATTAAAACTGTTGATGTTTTTTTTCAAAAAATAAAATTAATTATTGTTTTGAAAAAAAAAAACCCCCAAAAAATAAATCTTACTCGTTTTTTAGGACAAAAATTTAATAAAAACACTGTCTTATTTTCAGGGAAACGGGGTATTTCCCTACTTAACATGAACTAAAAACAAACTGCTTTCTTTGGTCTTTTCTTTTGCTCATCTTTGGCCTGTTCACACGGGCTTATTTGGGGCACGTTGGGCCGTACCCGCGCCGGAATTTGCCCATACGGCGCCAACCGCCCGTCATTAGGGTAATCCATTTGCTCCATAGAGAACAGTGGATTCCGTCGCCCTCCCCGCCGGGAATCCGCCGCGGGGGGAGAAAAGTGACATCACATTTTTACGGCGCGTACCCCAAAACAATGCATTGTCTATGGGGCCGGGGACGGCCCCCCGCGCGCCCCGGGCCCCCCCCCCCGCCCGCCCTATTCAGGGCGATTTTGACTCAATTAGGGGGTCACAAATTCCGCGGGGAATAAGCCTTTTGAACACGGCTTTATGTACCTCAATCCCAGTTTTTTTCCCTTTATTTAAAAAGTCTTAGTACAATATTTAGGTTTATTTCTAAAACAAAACTCCGAAATTGTAGGAGTGCTTGGGGGTGGGATCACACTGCATTTTTTTTTCTGAACAAACATGGAAAGAATAAAAAAAGGGAGAAGTACAGTCTTCCATATATGCTGCCTTTCACCTGCGTTTTGGAATTCCGGGTTTAATGTTGGTTATAAAACCAGTACAAGCCTATCTCGCTGAGAAACCATTTTAACCTAAATTTTAGCCTCCTGGTGTGAAATATGTTTAGGGATGCCCAAGACACGATTTTAAAAACAACAAAAATAAAATTTTTGAACCCTATAAAATTTTGGTGTAAGTAGGAAGACATCTATATTTCATATTTTTTGCTATATCTCCCCCATCCAAGTGGCTGTAAAAGGGCAAATATCCTTTTGCCAATCCCCGTAAAAGAGCCCGGCTCGGTTGCTGCCGTTTTGGATAACCCCTAATTTTTCAAGTAAATGGAACTTGGTTGTTTTCCCCTAAATGGTTAAAGGGGTTCTAGGTTTTATAGCATGGTAATATCCCAAAAAAGTGCAAAGAGGGTGAACAGTAGGTTTGCCAAAAAAGGCCCCCGCATGGCCAGCCCCCTATTTTACATGGTTGATGGGCACAGTGAGCCCCCCTTATTCCTCAAAACGTGATGAGAAATTTATTTTTTTTGTCCTTTTTTTAAAAATACTCCAAAAGATTTGACTGTGTGGGGAAAATGCCTGTATGGGGAAACCCTATATCACAAATTTTTTTAGATCATCCTTTTTAATTGAGGAAATTTTTTCTGCTGACTCATTTTGAAAAGTAATTAGTTTTTCCTTTCTTAAATTCTTATCTTCAGCAGGGCCAATACTTGCATGGACCTTTGGTGATGGTGCCTTCTTAACCTCTTAAGCACGAGGCCTGAAAAGACCTTATTAATCAAAACCCATGACAGTTGTCACTACATTTTTTTTTTTGCAAAGGTTTTTTTTTTTTTTTTTTACATTGTGAACATAAAATGTTTTTCGGGATTTGTGGATTTTTTTTTTTTTATACCATTCAAATTTCACACTAACATGTTAGATTACTTCTATAGGTTATTACAGTTGTATTGGTACCGGATATGTGTAGTTTTTCTTTGTGTAATGTCTGCACAATCATTTTTGTATTAAATTTTTTGTATGTATTTTTTCTACACTTTTCTTAATACCAATTAAGGGATAACTATTTAAAACTTTTTTTTTTTGGTTACACATTAGCATACTCCCAAATCAGTTTTACGTACTGGTAAAACTCCTATTACTACAGTGCATTCAAATGTGTTTATCTCCTCTCTGCAAGTTGCGTAAAAATAAATGCACAAAAACAATTCAATATAGTGTCTGTATGAACCAGTAAAATACTATTTTGTCTTTTTTTTTTTTTTTTATCAGTCACATTGCTTTTAGTTGACTATTTTCTTTAATTTCTCAGTTACTATGTTCATGAGAGAAAAAAGGTTTTTTTTTTTTTTTCTTTTTTAATGCTATTTTGTCTGTACTTTAGAATGTCAGGTACTTTAATAAAGAGCATTTCCATTTCTCAGCCATTATAAAACCATCCTGAATCCATCAGTTAATTATCTTGTTTATGCTTACTGCAGTTAACAATTTTATTACTGCAATTTTGTAAATCTACTCTCATTTATTGCAGATGTTCTGTAGGTTATATAGTCCAATTATCATCTACAGTGTAATGTTTGTTTCCATCCAAACTGTGGTCACTTAAGCATAGTTCCTAAAAAATCCAGGTCTCCAGAGCCAGCCCGTAAAAAAGCTGTAAAGCAATACACCTGGATCTCTTTGTTCATCTATACAGTGCTAAGAAAGTGTTTTCCCCTTTTCAATGGCCCATATGATTTTACATTTGCTATATTGAATTCTGGCCATTAAACAAAATGAAAGCTTTGTACTACACTTTATTCAACAATGCAATCGCCTCCACTCTTGATTCAGTCGCCCCTCTCATGCACTACAGAACCCTCAAAATCAACAGACAACCCTGGCACAAAGATTCAACTAAACAGCTGAGGCAAGCTTCCAGAATTGCTGAACGTCACTGGAAGAACCCCTCCCACCCCCCTGCAGACCTACCCTCATACAAACAGTCACTCCACACGTTTAAGTCTGCACTCACCACTGCCAAACAAGATTACTTTACCACTGTCATATCCTCACTGTCTCACAACCCCAGACAACTATTCAACACCTTCACTTCTCTCCTCTGTCCAGCAGCACCTCCTCCCAATCTCTCCTCTCAGCAGATGATTTTGCCACTCACTTCCTACACAAGAGCAACCTAATCAGACGGCTTCACCCCACTGTCCCCACCACTATATCAGCACGGTCTCCACTGCCCACCTCGTCACCAGTACAATACTATTCCCCCTTCATCTGCTTCTCCACTGTTACTCATGACAAGCTCTCTTCTCTACTTTCCAAATCCAACCTCACTACTTGTAATCTTGACCCACTGGCATCCCACCTCACCTCAGACCTTAGTGCTCTTATCATCCCAGCCCTCTCATTACCTCCAACTCATTTATTGACACACTGCAATCTGATTTGGGATCCCACCACTCTACTGAAACTGCCGAGAGTCACCAATGACCTTGTAACTGCTGAAGCCTCACACCACTACTCTGTCCTTCTCCTCTTAGACTTGATACTGTTGACCATTCACTCCTGCTACAAATCCTCCCATCCCTTGGCATAATGGACTTGGCCCTTTATTGGATCTCCTCATACCTCACTGATCGGACATTCAGCGTCTCTCATACTCGCACCACCTCCTCCTCTTATCCACTCTCTGTTGGTATCCCCCAAGAGTCAGTCCTAGGTCCACTACTCTTCTCTATCTACACTCTTGGCCTGGGCCAGCTCATAACATCACATGGCTTTCAATATCACCTGTCTGGTGATGACGCCCAACTTTACTTATCTGGCCCAGATGTTACCTCTCTGCTCTCCCAGATCCTAGACTGTTTTTCATCCATATCCTCCTTCTCTTCCAGTCTCCTAAAATTAAATGTGGAGAAAGCTGAATTAATCTTCTTTTCATCGTCCCACTCTATTCCTCCACCAGATCTCTCTATAACAGTCAACGGCTCCACTCTCTCACCGCTCCCACAAGTCAGCTGCCTTGGCCTCACATCTAGCACTCTTGCTCCCCTCCAAACCATCTTCAGCTCTGCTGCCCGTCTGTTCCACCTTTCTCCTCGCTACTTCTCTGCCAATCCCTACACTGGCTTCCCTTTACCCAACAAATCCAGTTCAAATTACTAACATATGACCTGTTATTATTTATTTTTGAGCGCCCTTGGTTCCAGAGCGCTGTAAATTCGGGTTACATTTGACCTACAAGGCTCTACATAACCTCTCGCCTCCATACATCTCGGCCTTAATCTCTAGATACCTTCCCTCATGCAGTCTCCGCTCCTCACAAGACCACCTTCTCTGATCTCCTCTTACCAGCTCTTCACACACAATTGTCTCCAAGATTTCTCCCTTGTTTCCCCATTCCCTGGAACTCACTACTCCAACACATCAGACTCTCCTCCACTATCACCAGCCTCAAAAGCTGCCTATAACCTACAATAACCCCGCTGCCACGGCACCACCCAGCAAACTGTACACGGCTGAATCACATAATTTAGCAATTAGCTGAAGCTTCTGCACTCTGCTGCGGAATTACCCACAGAAGATGATCTTCCACAGGTGGCACATTTTGTGTTGGCTTCCATCAGATCCAGTGTCAGACACTTGTAACGTGGAATGAGGGACCATAATGATAGGCCCATGGGCTTGACTGGCTTTTCAGCAAGAGAGGCAGAGAAAGAGTGCATGAGTCATATGCCAACTCTACTAGTGAGCACCAAAGTGTCAACCCAGGCACCCCAATCTGGACAATTTTCTGTGTCGCTTTTTCTGGAACACCCATCAACAGACATCTCCTGTCTTTGTAATATCGTATAATACATCAAATACCTAATATTGCTTGTTGGGGCAGACCAGCCAAACCCAAAAAGTGAGGTAATTTGTATATGTACCTGAAACAGGGACATGCAATGATTTGGGAGTCTGCTTTTTTAAACTGATCTAAACCCCCAACAGGTATAATGTACCCTCACCTCTGTGTATATACTTTACCTGTAACCCCCATCAGGTGTATCTGCCCTCCTCCCCATTGTAGCCAAGTTCAGCTTAACCATGATATTACAGCTTTTCATGTTATCTGCTCTGATCTGTAAACAAAGTCCAATGAAGAATTAAAAGAGTATAGCTAACCTTCTGTGCTGTAAAATCATGGTGTGCTATCGGCCATATTTAGTTTTGGTACATCTGCAAATGTGGCAAAAATAAACTTGACTGATAACTTCCTGTGCTGTGATATCATGTGGTTAGCTCACTTTTTTCCTCATTTCTTAAAAGCTTTGTAAATACAGATAACATAAACCAATATCATCGTGAAGGTAAACTGTGATGCATCTGTATTATATCTTCCCTCCTGCCCCTCCCTGCGGTATCTGTATACCCCTTCCCCACCCCATTATGTATACTAATTCTTTACACCACTTCTCCTCAAGAAGTTGGCTAAAGGAGTTGTCTGCCATTTATTAATAGAAGTGTATAGCCCATAGTCCTGTGTAATGCATCCATGGGGTAACTGTATATACTAAACATAGCATTAGATGACCCCTGGGATTTAGTTAGCAGCAGGGGTTATATGACCTATACGGGGTAAATGGATAGGTTTAATGGGGAAATAATTATTACTATGGCATACCTCCCAACTTTTAGAGAGTGCAAAGAGGGACACATCAGGTCACGCCTGAAACCACATACAAACAAATTACACCACACCAGACCACGCCTCAGACCACACCCAAACAAATGACATCACACCAGGACATGCCTCTAACCACGCCCACACAGTTACATCCCAATTTTTTTTAGACAGACAAAGCGGGACACTTTTGGTTCAATGTATAAAAGATCAGTTTTTGTAATGCATAACTATATGCTTGAGTGTTTTTATTAAAATATCATAAAAATCATTGGATTTTAGAAATTTTCAGGATTGCATTGTATCCATTGATGAAATATTAAGTTATGTAATATATAGCTAGGAAGCAATCAGATACTTTTCTAAAGCAAGATAGTTTATTGATGTAAATCTATTATCCAAATGAAAAACAGGGACATTTATAGAGCTAGGAGGGACAGAGGGAGAAGTTAAAAATAGGGACTGTCCCTCCAAAATAGGGACACTTGGGAGGTATGTTATGGTTATACCAGCAGAACCTTCACTGTGTGTGTTTAATTGTATAACTTTTGTCTCTGTAGGGGAGGTCATGTTAATAAAGTTAACTTAAAAAAAAAAAAAATTTTTTTTTTTAAATGTAGCACACACATCGGTCTCTAGTTGCCGTTGCCATATGTGGAAAAAAAAAACACAGTAAAGCACAAAGAAGATAGTAAAAAACACAGACGTGTGAAAGACATAAGAGACTGCTGTCCATAGTAATGATGGAGCCCACCTTCTCCATAGACTTCTATGAGATACTTGGATTCCAGGTCACATGATGTGCTGTTGAATGACGCCATGTTTAGTCCATATACAGTAACCTGTGTGAGCTATGGTCAATGACCTAGACTGGGGCCTACTGCGCTAGTATATAAAAGTATGCGAGCAAAGCTTATTATATACGAGCAGTTTGACTGCTTAGGTATAGTACACTCTGATGTTGCTTCTAGTAGCTTAGCCGGATTGATGTGTACATGTAAAGTAATGGAGAGAGAGCAAATTTTGGTGATAGACTATGAAACAAGGACAAGCCCAGTTACAGACAGTCTGCTGAAATAGCAGGGATATGTAAGATCAATAATAATGTAAAAAGTAACTGGAGCTTGAATCTGAATATCTATTTTCATGAATTTAACCAGTAGGTGAAACCAAACCCGGCCTACAACTTTCTAATCATAGAAAATTCAGCATACTAAGAAGTGTGAAGAAAACCAGTTACTAAACTTTTGTGGGGCTTGGGCCTCCCATAAAAAAATATAGCCATTATCTGCAAATGGAAAAAGTGGGGTTTTTCCCCAGGTTTGGGGCTTCCAGTTTCACCTGAAAATCATTCATGTTTGGCAAGTATTGCATAAAACAGCGAAAACGTCATGCCAACAATGAAAATTGGTAACGGGTGAGATTGAAAAATTTAGGTGGCTCTACCTGGACAACGGGCCCTTATTGAAGAACCTATCATGCAGGATATAGGAAAGTTTTTTTTTTGTTCAGCCAAATAACCTGGCTAGAACACTCATATCGGACTTTTGTATGGCCTCAGGGACTCTTAACCAGGGCTAAATTGGAAGCAATGTGGGTAAGGAGGATAAGTAGCCAGGTATGTATGGAGAAGAAACCAGGATCTGAGCTTCTAAACCAAAAACTGTCCACCTAAAATCCATAACAAGCCATAGCTGAGACAGGTAATGGGCAGCTTCACTGGCAACTTCCAGCATGCAAATTGCCAATGTATCACACGGGAGCAAGGGGTCCAGGGTAATACGCTGGGGAGATGTGACATGTTGTTACTTGGTAGTTTCCATTTTAACCTAAGGACAAAATGAGACATGAGGGCGATTACAATGAAGAGAAAGTTTGCTACTTTGAAAAAAAATTTTATGGCTAAATTTGGGGTTTTGGGGTACGGATCACAGAAGGAGCATGTAGTTGAGTTAATGTAGACGGGGGAGTTTAGGGGTACCAGAAAAAGGAAGGCCACTTCTCCTCCTGACTTCCTAGAAAATTCCCAAAAGTTGGGTGATAATGCGGGGGAATCAGTCTCAAAAAAGGGGGCATCCCTAGTGGACATGCCCCTTTTTTCAGCCGGAAGAGCAGCCCATCAGTAGAAGGGGGAGGGGAATGCAGGTAAGAAAAGACAGTTAGTAGTTGTAGGGGTTTCTATAATCGGGAAAGACGGATAGAATAATTTGTCGCCAGGACCCAACCTCAACTGAATGGTTGTGTCTCCTTTGGTGCCAGGTTCGGCATGGGGTGGACGGGGGTGATAAATTATGGGGGGGGGCTGGCGATGACCCAGCTTTTGTGGTCCATGTTGGAACCAATGACCAAATACCCAAATAGGGGGAGGATCCTAAAGAAAAAAAATTTTAAAAAAAACAGGCCAAAGCTGAAGGAAGGGACCCCCAAAGGGTTGTGTTTCCCCGGAAAAAATGCCAGTCCCTTTTCGCTACTCAGAAAGACAGCAGAAGGGGGCGAATCTTGGTGTAGGAAGGGGGGTTTGGGTTCTCAATTGTACCCCAAGAAAATCCCCCATCTTTTTTCACAGTAAATTGCACCTGAATGGAAGGGGGTCTCTGTCTGGGGGAAAGAATTTAGAAGGGGGCGGGAGATTTAAACTAGGGTGAGGGGGAGGACAATATAGAAAATAAAGGGGGTAGATAGGTTAGAGAGGGGCAGACTAAAATTGGAGGGTGAAAATGGAATGGGGGAGGTGGAGAAACCCAAATGGATAATGAGACCCATGTTTGCAAACCAACTTTGAAATTATAGGTACCCAAAAACAATATCTCATGTATCTCATGCCTTCTAATTGTGTAATAAATATTCACATGCTGTCCACAAAAGGGTATAGGGGATAACCCATGCCATCATCTAAGGGTAATGTATAATCCCATGCCATCTACCGAAGGAGAGATGTTTTAATCGGAATGCCCTGTCTCTGAACAGGAACTTTTAAATCAATGCTGTCTACTGAACGGGTTTGTTTAATCAATGCTGTCTACGAACAGGAAACGTTTAATCAATGCTGTCACTGAAAAGTAACTTTTAAAACCATGGGGTCTACTGAACGGGTAATGATGACCCATGCCGTCAAAGAACATTTTAGATACAACCCTAAACCGCGGACGGAAAGTGTAAAACTGGAAGGAATTTAAAATGTCTATTCAAAAATGCTAGAAGTTTGCAACCAAAAGGGGGGAACTTGAGGCGCTAGTTGTGAGGAGCTGATTGATTGGGGGGAAATTGCTAAAACAGGGGTGGACCCCAAAAGCATGATTGGGCAGTCAACCTTCAGGGTTTTAAACTCTATTTAGGAAAGACAGACGAACAGAGGGGAGGGGAGTGTGTTGTATGTAAGGAGTAATATGAAGGCAAATGTAAAGAGGTAAAACGGGGGCAGAGTAGCTAATATGTGGAAACTTTGTGGGTGAAATACAAGGGGGGAAAAATGCAGAAAATATTATTTTTGGTGAAAATCTATAGACCCCCCAAACATCACTGGGGAGAAAAGAAGAACAGATGCATAATAAAAATGTGTGGGCAGCCGGGCAGGTACAGTGTAAAAAGGGGTACAACTTCCCAGGCATTGACTGGGTCAGGGTTCCATCAACTGAAAAGGGGAAGGGAAGACCTAAATTTTAGAGGTAATTTTAGGGGCATTTTGGGGAAACCACTAGAAGTGATGCTCTGTTGGATCTGGTCTTTAAACAAAAGCAGAACTAGTCGGGGAGGGGTCACGGTTTTCTAAAAATCTTGAAACAGTGACCATAATAAAATTCATTTTAGCGTAAAAAAAAAAAAGAAAAACAAGCGAAGGGCAAAAACATTTTAATTTTAAAAAGGCCCAAAATTTTTTCCTTTTTGGGGGAAATGCAATACAGGACCAGACTGGGACACTATTAAAAATAGTGATATAAAGCCAAGGGGGGGGAAAATTTAAATATATTTTGGGGGAAATTTTTTAAAAAATATATTCCTAGGGAAAAACAAGTTATAGGGAAATAAAACTAAAACCAACAGGGCTTTTACCTTCTGTAAGGGGGCAATAAACAATAAAAAAAGGGATTTAAAAAAAAAAAGTCAGAGGGGTCGGCATCAGCTTTTGAAAATTTAGAGAGCTTTAATAAAATATTAAAAAAGTGATAAAAACAGCGAAAATTCAAAATGAAAGGGGAGGGGGCCAAAAGGGCAGCAAACTAACCCCAAGAAATTCTTTAAGCATATAAATCCAAAAAAGCCAAAGTCAGAGCAAGTAGACCCTTAAAAAAACCCTTTAGGGGAGCTGGTGACCAAGGAAGGCAGAACTAAATAGTTCTTCAGCTCGTATATACTATCAATAAATAAGTTGAGGGGTGGGCCAAGTGCAGAAGTAGGGGTGGCAGAAAATGTTAATACATCACTTAAATTAATTGGGTCAGTGTGAAAAAAATCAAAGCCAAGTTAAATAAAATAATGTGAACAAGGCTCCAGGCCCTGTGGCGTTCACCCCAAGAGTTTTAAAAAAGCTCAGCTCGTTATCTCTGTGCCCCTGTACTGATATTTAGGTTTCCCGTGACTGGTATAGTACCGGGGAGACTGGGCAAGGCAAATGTATTTCCCTCTTAAAAAAAGGGTTTCCAATCTTGCCAGGTAATTATAGACCAGTAAGTTTAACATTTTTGGGAAAAATGTTTAGGGGCTCATAAGGGACTTTTAAAAGGGATGTTTAGGGAAAACCCAATATTATTAGTGATTGCCAGGATGGGTTTACTAAGGGCAGAAGCGTCAGACCAATTGATCTGTTTTTTTAAAATGAGAAGAAGTCTGGGAAGGGGGCGCTTGGGTTTGTGTTTTTTAGATTTGCAAAAGGGATTTTTACACTGTTTCCCCCATAACGTTTGTTGGGGGAAATTAAAAACCATTTGGGGTTTGAGAACAGTGTGTAATTATTAAAAACTGCTGCTGGATCGACCCAGAGATGGTGGGAAATGACTCCTACTTGAGTGGTCCCCGGTTGTGAAGGTGTGCCGCAGGGCTCAGTATTGGGCCCCTCTTATTTAATGTATTTATTAAGATATAGTGGAAAGGGGTCGATGCATGGTTTGATTTTTTAGATGACACCAAGCTAGCAGGGTATGCAATCTAGGAAAGATGCCCATAAATTGAAAAGGGGAGACCTGGAACCGAGTGCTTGGGCATCCACTTGGAAATGGGGTTCAATGTGGAAAAAAAATGTAAGGGTTTTGCATCTGGGGGGAAAAAAATCTACAGGGATCATAGTCCCAGGGGGAGAAAAACTTGGAGAATCGTTTGTTGGAAGATCTGTCTTCTTGTAGATCAAGACTACAGAAAACATGCAATTCAAAAGCTGCCTCTAGGGCAGTAGGGTATTGCTGTATTAAAAGGGCAGACTCCGGGACAAGGATTAATTTACCGCTGTCAAAGATTGGTGCGTCCCCACTTGAATAGCATTCATTCTGGGCCCCAGTTTATAGAAGAGATTAATGGAGCTAGAGGAGTGCAAAAAAAGAGCAAACCCAAATTTTATAAGGGGAATGGAGCGCTTAGTTAAAGGGAGAGGGGTTTGTAGAATTGAACTTATTTGGGTCTTGAAAAAGAGGGTTCGGGGGGGCATGATTAATTTAATAAATGGTCCCTACAAAAATATGGGAAAAAAATTTTTTCAAATGAAGCCCCCCTCAAAAGACAAGGGGGAAATTCCCCTTTGACTAGAAAAAAAGGGTTCAATTCCAGAGGAGAAGAGTTTTCTTCCTGGAGAACCCGTGAATCTGTGGAATAGCCTGCTGAGGACTGGTCCGGGAGGGAAATATAGAGAGTTTTTAAGAAAGGCTTAGATACCTACCGGAACTAAAGAATATTAATGCTACGTAGCCTGTAAAATTCTGGATCCTGCTGGGGCTTGGGGTCAGAATGAGGTCTCCATGGGGCAATTGGTTTATGCCTTGTGGGGTTTTTTGGGGATTCACCCGTGGTTTAACTGGGGAAATTCCTTGCTCTCTCCCTCACCCCATTTTCCCCACCCTTGGTTGAACTTGATGGACACGTGTCTTCTTTCAACCGTACTAACTATGTAACTATGGCTATCAGCCAGAGAACAAAACAAAACTTACAAATTTATATCTTTGCTTTTTTTTTTTTTTCCTGCAAAACTGCTTGGACCTATACAAGCAGTTCAAAAGCGCAATGTTGGGTTATGTTTGCATGTATTCTGGGTTGGAGTATATGTAAAACCATAGTGTTGTCTCTGGTTGTTTTCAATGGGAATATGCATCTTCCTTCACACTGTGACCTTCAGCACTTCTGCATAAAAGAAATGGCACACAGTATAATCTGCACTTAAATGTGAAAGAAGCAGCAATCTGAGGACATACTTTCGACTGTTTCTTCCCATTACAGAGTTTATTTTTCGGATGGCCCCTCACCATACAATATTAAATGGCTCCAAGATGACCAATGTATGTTAAAACTATAAATCTATGGAAACTGGTAATTGGTATTAGGCACCAAAATGTCACCCAACATAATAAAAATGTAGATTAAAGAGAATTCAGCAGAAAACTAATAAAGATAAAGCAAGTCCTGCCATATAACATCAGAAAGAGCTGCTGGAAGCTGGAAATCACTTTCTTTATTGAGGGCAGGAGTTTCTTTAGGTCATTTACTTTATACACATTGTACCAGAAAAAGAAAGGAAATGAGACTACTCACCCTGGCACATGTTAAATGCAGTGCTGATCGTGTAGTACCATACTATTTTAGACCGCCAGTCAGTGCATGCACTTCTGTAATACAGGGGTTTTATAAAATGTTCATGACCTGCGACGTGATTGACCGGATGATCTACAGTGTTTGTGGCATTGTATGCTAAATGGGCTTTTAACCCCTTAACGACCACCCACCGATTTTTGACGTAGGCTGGTGCGGGTCGTTTGTCTACAGCGACGCCTTTAGGCGTCGCTGCAGACATCTGGGTTTGCGGTGCCCGGGCGCCGCAGCAGCGCTGGGTATCGGGGCTGTACTCACAGCCCTGATCCCAGAGCATCTCCTGCAAGCACTGGGA
This sequence comes from Phyllomedusa bahiana, assembly GCA_025379985.1. Classification (NCBI taxonomy): domain Eukaryota; kingdom Metazoa; phylum Chordata; class Amphibia; order Anura; family Hylidae; genus Phyllomedusa; species Phyllomedusa bahiana. The sequence continues at coordinate 9,706 of JAODAL010012213.1, read as the reverse complement.
AGCGGGGCAACCCGCGCACCCCGGTGCTTTAACCCTTTGATTGTGGCGGATCGTCACCGCAGCGCAATCAAAGGGTTCCCCTGCTCTGTCGGGTGATCAGGACATCCGGTGACCCGACAGAGCCCGAGGAACGGCTGCACAGTCAGCCCTGGGGACCTAGAGTGGCCCCAGGGCTGTCTGTGTAACAAGCCAGTGACCAGGACAGACTGTGTGCTGTCCTGATCACTGTGTCAGACTGACACAGATTATAATGTATTAGCATATATGAATATGCTAATACATTACAAAGTGTAAAAAAAAAAAAAAAAAAGTTCTCCATGGGATTTAAAATTTTTTTTTTTTTATAAAAAATAATTGTGCATATTTTACACACACAAAAACAAAACCTACACATATTAGGTATCCACACGACCGTAATAACCTGTATAATTAATTTAACAAGATATTTAGTGTGTAATGTGAATGGTGTAAAAAAATAAATAAATAAATAAATAATTTAAAAAATTCTGCAATTATTTATAAGTGAAGTTAAACTATTCCCCCATAAAGTACAACTTGTCTCGAATAAAACTAGGCCTCATACAACTGCGTCATTGAAAAAATAAAGTTACAACTGTTGAAACGCGAGGAGGCAAAAACTAAAAAAATGTTCTGGTCATTAGCTACTTTTCAGGCCTGGGGCTTAATGGGTTAAGATGCAGTGTCCCAGGACATACCATTGTATGTTAAAAATATATCCTAAGGTCCCTGTAACTGGTTTGGGGGGTTCCATTGTACTTTTAAATCATATCCCTAGGCTGCAGAAAGTCTTGCACTGGCTAAACTAGGGTGCAGAATCTAAGGTATCCCATGGTTTCTTCTTTGCTGGTTTGGTCATACAAAGGAGACAAAATGACACAGGAATTGCACGACCACACATTTGTATTTTTGCAATTTGTGGTACAGTAGTTCTTCTGTGGGATTGGGTCAGAGGGGCTAGGATGTAAACGCTAGATTTTTTTGTGAGCCTTGGATGGCCGTAATCCTGATGCTGGTTGAAGTTAATCATTCTTAGACCCCTTGTGGAGTATCCCACAAGATCCGCCACTTTAATGCTATGGCACAATTTTTTTAGCCGTCACAATTGATCAGATACTTGCGCTTGCCCATTTTGTATGCTTCCACCATTCACTTGTGGCCTAATATACTGTATTCTGTCCACTGTAATATGGTCATCAATCATACTAATTTTAATCGTCATTCTACCGTTTGCATTACTTTCAAAAACACCAGCCTACAGAATTATTATGGTTGCATCAATAAAAGTAACAAATAAATTGGTCTACAATATAGGCATGACTGTAATGTATGTATGTATATATATATGTGTGTGTGGATATATATATATCCATACACACACACACACACACACACACACACACACACACACCAGTACTGTTCTCAGACATTTGCTTATGGGCCCCATGTTGTGTTATATCTGTTGGTATAACATAATTAAATCGGTGGAGAAAATTGTGTCTGCATCTTGTACCATAATCAGTTAATGGTGGAATCGGAGTTTCACACTTTTAAGGCATTCTGTTTTGCTTCATTAATAAGGATACCTACAGAAATGTGTCCTCTTCATCATCTGGAATAAAATGTTGTATTTATCTAAGGCAGTGACAAAGTGAGATACATTCCTATTAGAAAAACCTTAGAAGCTTTCTGAATGCACATCAGAAATACTGTATGAAAAGCTTGGGTTTTTAAGATAAAAGCACCTTTTATTATGAATTCTCTGGTATCTTTTGTCATCCCTTCCTTTTAGTTACGCTTACAAGTGAAAGCAGAGCGGTTTCAAATGTGTTTTAAGCTTATGACAGATAATAATTCTTTCCACTGTGTTCTTTTTTCATATGCTGTTTATTTCTGTGTAATAGTCCAGGTGCTCTGCCCTAGGCTACTGATTTCCAATGAGTCCTTTGGTCCTGACTTCCAGCCAAGACACCAAGCGTAACCCATTAAGGGTGCAGCATGTTTTGGTCTTTAAAGGGGTATTCCCATCACATTGATTAGTTTTAAACCTGTAGGCAAAGACTATTACCAAATACATTGCTGTTCTGATTTTGCTTCATTTCCTAGTTAGAGCAGTTCTTGTCTCCTGCTTGTTTATACAAGCTTCCCTAGGTTACCAACCACCTCTTTGCTCTAGTAGCTGTGGTCGAGATTTTGACCTTACTTCATGCTGTCTCTTAGCAGCAGAGGAGCTTATGATTCTTACTGATAAACTAACCCTTTTAGAGCTCTTAAAACACTTGGGCATAGTTACATAAGCCATCTATATAGGCTGAGCTACATTTAAGCAAAAATACCTATCCGTTGAAGAAGACAACCACCTATATAATATACACAACCGCTCAAAAGTTTGGGGTCACCCAGACAATTTTGTGTTTTCCCTGATACTTTTATTTATCAAATGAGTTGCAAAATGAATAGAAATCTCGTCCAGACATTGACAAGGTTAGAAATAATGATTTTTATTTTAAATAATAATTTTCTACTTCAAGTTTTGCTTTCGTCAAAGAATGCTCCCTTTGCAGCAATTCCAGCATTGCAGACCTTTGGCATTCTAGCAGTTAATTTGCTGAGGTAATCTCGAGAAATTTCACTCCATGCCTCCAGAAGCCCCTCCCACAAGTTGAATTGGGTTGATGGGCACTTTTTGCGGACCATACGGTCAAGCTGCTCCCACAACAGCTCAATGGGGTTGAGATCTGGGACTGCGCTGGCCCCTCCATTACAGATGGAATACCAGCTACCCACTTCTTCCCTAAATAGTTCCTGCATAATTTGGAGGTGTGCTTTGGGTCATTGTCCTGTTGCAGGATGAAATTGGCTCCAATCAAGCACTGTCCACAGAGAATGGCATGGCGTTGCAAAATGGAGTGATAGCCTTCCTTATTCAAAATCCCTATTATCTTGTACAAATCTCCCACTTTACCAATACCAAAGCAACCCCAGACCATCACATGACCTCCACCATGCTTGACAGCTGGCGTCAGGCCCTCTTCCAGCATCTTTTCAGTTGTTCTGCGTCTCACAAATGTTCTTCTGTGTGATCCAAACACCTCAAACTTCGATTTGTCATTCATAACACTTTTTTCCAATCTTCCTCTGTCCAATGTCTGTGTTCTTTAGCCCATATTAATCTTTTCCTTTTATTATCCAGTCTCAGATATGGCTTTTTCTTTGCCACTCTGCCCTGAAAGCCAGCATCCCGCAGTCGCCTCTTCACTATAGACGTTGACACTGGCGTTTTGCAGGTACTATTTAATGAAGCTGCCAGTTGAGGACCTGTGAGGCGTTGATTTCTCAAACTAGAGACTCTAATGTACTTGTCTTGTTGCTCAGTTGTGCAGCAGGGCCTCCCACTTCTCTTTCTACTCTGGTTAGAGCCTGTTTGTACTCTCCTCTGAAGGGAGTAGTGCACACCGTTGTAGAAAATCTTCAGTTTCTTGCCAATTTCTTGCATGGAATAGCCTTCATCTCTCAGCGCAAGAGTAGACTGTCAAGTTTCACATGAAAGTTCTCTTTTTCTGTCCATTTTGCGAGTTTAATCGAACCAACAAATGTAATCCTCCAGATTCTCAACTAGCTCAAAGGAAGGTCAGTTTTATAGCTTCTGTAATCAGCAAAACTGTTTTCAGCTGTGCTATCATATTTGCACAAGTGTTTTCAAGGGTGTTCAAAATATCCAATAGGTTTCTAACACAGTTAGCAAACACAATGTAGAACACTGGAGTGAAGATTGTTGGAAATGGGCTTCTATACACTTATGTAGATATTGCATTAACAACCAGACGTTTGCAGTTACAATAGTCATTTACCACATTAACAATGTATAGTGTGTATTTGATTCATTTAATGTTAGCTGAAAAACTGCTTTTCTTTAAAAAATAAGGAAATTTCTAAGTGACCCCAAATTTTTGAACGGTAGTTCAACGGTATTGGCTCTATACTGCCCTGTATGTATGACCTGCAGAAGAACAACCAGACCAGGGTAAAGGTGGTGCCTGAGCCAGACTTGTGGTATTGGCTCTACATGCGCCTGTATGTATGACCTGCAGAAGAACAACCAGACCAGGGTAAAGGTGGTGCCTGAGCCAGACTTGTGGTATTGGCTCTACCACGCGGCTGTATGTATGACCTGCAGAAGAACAACCAGACCAGGGTAAAGGTGGTGCCTGAGCCAGACTTGTGGTATTGGCTCTACACTGCCCTGTATGTATGACCTGCAGAAGAACAGCCAGACAAGGCTAAAGGTGGTGCCTGAGCCAGACTTTGGTATTGGCTCTACACTGCCCTGTATGTATGACCTGCAGAAGAACAGCCAGACCAGGGTTAAAGGTGGTGCCTGAGCCAGACTTGTGGTATTGGCTCTACACTGCCCTGTATGTATGACCTGCAGAAGAACAGCCAGACCAGGGTAAAGGTGGTGCTGAGCCATACTTGTGGTATTGCTCTACACTGCACCTGTATGTATGACCTGCAGAAGACAGGTTAAATCGTGGTGCATCACAGACTTGTGGAATGGGCTCTACTACAACTGCCCTGTATTTTTATATGCAGAAGAACAGCCCAGACCAGGGTAAAGGTGGGTGCCTGAGCCAGTCTTGTGGTATTGAACTACACTGCCTGTATGTATGACCTGCAGAAGATCAGGTTTATACATTCTGGTGCATTCTACACTGACTTAAAGCAATTGAGAATTTGGCCTGTCAGCACTAATGTTCATACATGTCTCCCTATGTTTTATACCCTTTGCATATATGTTTAAAGGTAATCAATGAGATGGGATCATTTTAAGGCTTCACACTACTTAAATGGGCAGAAATTCTGTATACTGGGCCATCAAACATATAAGTTTGTTAGACATCCCATTCTAAAACTGTGGGTGTTTATTTGGACTTGGGCTTTATTGCCACTATAACACCTGCTTTTTGACAAGATTTTTGATTGTTTCTGTAGGAATTTTTGCCTATTCTGCCAAAAGAGCATCTCAAAGGTCAGTCGCTGATATTGGCTGGAAACTCGTTATTGCAGTTCATTCTGAAACATTTTCAATAGTGTTTTAAGGTCAGAGCTCTGTGAAGGCCACTGGAGTTTCTCCACACCAAGCTTGTCAAATTCATGTCATTATGAACCAATTTGTGCAAAACGCCAAGACTGCTGGAACAGGAAAGGAACTTTTCTAAGTGTTGCCAAAAAACTAGAAGCATACACGGTCTAAAAAGTCTGGTGCTGTAACATTAAAGGGAACCTGTGTGCTTTATACTGGTTTTATATTGCTATGGAATAGTTCTTCTTTATAAACTGTCTTTGTAGCATAATTTAGAAAATGTTATATTACTGTGTGCTAAACGATAATTACCCCTGAACAGACATTGGGGCAGTGCCATAGAATCTCTTCAGGATGGCTTCTAATGACATTAGACGCTCTGTAGGACTTGAATACAGTGGACGTAATTAAAGACACCAAATTAATGAGATCCTGGAGATCTGGCAGTGTTGCCAACAGGCAAACGTTCTTTCTACTAGCCCGCTTCTGCTCAACCATTGTAAGAAATTTAGATTTTATGTCTATCTACATGTGATACATATTATAAATAAATATGCATGCATTATATAGATGCACACAATCCACTGTCTTACTGAATTAGATTTGAGGTTAGGTGCACTTAACGCCCGACCACCGTCTTTTGGCCTCTGGCATTTCAGGTTGTTCATCTGCAGCGACGTCTTTTGGCGTCGCTGCAAACCTCAGAGTTTGCGGCTCCCGGCGCCGCAACAGCGCTAATATTGGGGCTGTACTGCACAGCCCTGATCCCAGCGCAGCTCCTGCCTGCTTTAACCCTTTTATTGCCACGGATCGCCACCGCAGCACAAACAAAGGGTTTTCATGCTCTGTCGGGTGATCGGAACACCCAGTGACCCGACACAGCCGGGTAACGGCTAGACAGTCAGCCCTGGAGACCTAGAGTAGCCCCAGAGCGGTCTGTGTATCAAGACAGTGACCAGGGCAGACTATGTGCTGTCCTGATAACTGCCTGTGTCAGACTGACACAGATTATAATGTATTAGCATATATTAACATGCTAATGTATTAGCATATATGAACATGATAATATATTACTAAGTGTAAAAATATTTTAAAAAAATATAACCGTTTTCTCTTCATGGGATTAAAAAAAAGTAAAAAAACAAAGTATAAAAAATTAATAAAAAAATAAATAAAAAATATTTAATAAAAAATAATTGTGCATACACTACGCACACAAAATACCTACACATATTAGGTATCCACACAACCATAATAACCTGTAGAATTAATTAAGTGTGAAATGTGAATGGTGTAAAAAAAAATGTAAAAAAAATATTTTTTTTTAAATTTAAAAAAAAATTCTATAATTATTTTATAAGTGAACTTAAACTATTCCCCCATAAAGTACAACTCATCTCGAAGAAAACAAGGCCTCATACAACTACGTCAACAAATTTAAAAAGTTACAACTGTTGAAACGCAAGGAGGCAAAGACTAAAACAATGTTCTGGTCATTAACTACTTTTCAGGCGTTCGGCTTAAGGGGTTAATGAGACACGAGTGTGTAAAAAGTGTATATTGTAGAACATGGACAATTGCCTTTACAGTTATTTAATTATATGGGGATTTTATATAGTAACAGAGAACAAATAACTATTATAGTCACTTGTTACTTATGGACAAACAACAAAGATTACAATTCGTTGAACATGCAGTGAGGTTATAATTACCATTCATGGACCCTTCACACACTTGGATGTCTGTTTTTATTCCGAGTTTTACTAAGACTGCTTCTCACAAAGGTGCCTCCCCCCAGTTTGCCTCTTGTGTCTTTTTTTTTACCTGTATCTAGACCATACCTGTGCCCTCCCACTGAAGCCTGCAGACAACTCAGTCTACACCTTCATGCTCCAAGAAAATTGTTCTGGTCACCTTTTGGTTCTTCTCAGATTTCCATGTTTCTTCCACCCAAGTGCATCGCTCTCTGATAAAGCATACTAGTGCTGTTTACTTATCAACTAGTGTTACAATGTTGTAGAAGATGCATAACTTTTAATAACCTAGCATTAAAAAATATTCCCCCAAAAAATTAAACCAGATGTACTCCTCAAAAAAAGGGAAATTGCGAGCATGGATATAATACACAAAAGATATTGTATAGGACACTTAATAAAGACTTATGATTGGTTGATGGATCTCCCAGGAGAAGTGTCCCATGTTTGAATATGTCCCCTATATTGAAAAGGCTCCGCTATATAAACAAAAATGCAAAAAGCAACAAATAGAAGCAGAAGAGTACCTACTCTTTTCCCTCTGCTACCCACTTGCAGCAGAGACATCCCCCCGAAAAGGGCGGCTACTAGTTTTGCCGGCCTTCTTTTTTTAAAACATTTTTTGTTTAGGGGTTTGTTTTTTTTTTTTTTTTTAGGGGGCGGAAATTTTTCAATGGGAAAAATAAAAAGTCTTTATTAAGTGCCCATTAATATATTTTTTTTGTATTATACAATGCCCCCATTCTCTTTTTTTGGGGCATTAAATTTGGTTTTTTGTTTTTTTGGGAACTTTTTTAATTTTGCAATTTTATTAAAGATGCGTTTAATTTTTGGTTTTTTGTAATTACTTGACTAACATTTAAAAATGTTTTTTTTTTCAGATCCTATTGTTTCTGTAAATTAGCACCTAAATTAAATTGTTGCATTGAATTTTCCTTTTTTCCCTTGAGGATCGTTAGCAGTGCCCATATCGTAGTATTACTTCCCCCGCCGTTCCCAAAATTTTTTTTATGATATTACATAAAAATAACAATATCCCAAAATATACCATATTAAGGGGGGTTGTCTCATTTTGTTTATAGTCAGAGTATTCTTTCATTCTTTGCACCCTGGCACTTTCGGGTTTAAAGATGGCTGTGGGTAATTGCAATGACTCTGTTTTTTTTTGACTTTGCTAATTAGTTAGATTAGGTAAATCCCCCTTTACCAGGTCCAGGAACTTGAGAGTTTAAAGTAAAAGAAATTAGTGTCTTTTGTCTTAAAGATCGTAACAAAAAAGCTCTCAGGTGCCAGAAATTTCTGTGCTGTACCTTTGTGTGTGTCCTCCCTGCTATCAGATAAAGAAAAAACGTAAAGAGAACAAGCAAACAGGTCGGTAACTAGAGAAACCAAAAGTCTTCAGAAGGGTAACAAAAACTTTGTAGGCCCTCAAAAAAAAGAACAAAGAAATGTATTGGAAAACGTCTTATTTAGGTTCCTACTGTGAAATTATCTTGTAGTGGGGGCTCTTTTAAGTTTTTTCTTGTATGTTAGATTTTGGAAACACGGGGCCACAATTAAAACCAAGGGTGGGGAAAATGTGGGTGAGGGGAAAAGAACAAGGATTTAAGCCCCCCTCCCCACTGTTAATCCCCATAAAACCCCAAGGCAAGAACCATCTGCTCCATTAGACCGATTCTACCCCGAGCCTCCACCAGCCAGGATCCGATTTTACATAGTACTATCATTTAAAATTTTTAATTCCCCGGTAGGGTTTTAAGCCTTTTTTTAAATCTTCAGTTCCTCTGGACGCTCCCAGGGAGGCTATTAATTCCGTTCTTTCGTGAAAAAACGCTCTTTTCCCCTGGAGTTGAATCCTTTTTTCCCCAGTCAAGGGGTGCCACTTGTCTTTTTAGGGGGCTTTACTTTTAAATAATTTTTCCCCCTTTCTTTTTGTTTGGGCCCATTTTATATTTTTAAAAATTAATAAAGTCCCCCCCAAGCCCTTTTTTAAACTAAAAAGTTCAATTTACTAAACTCTCCTCATAACTAAGTGCTCCTTCCCCTTAAAGTTTGGGTTTCTCGTCTTTGTACCCTCCTCTAGTCCATTTCTCTTTCCCTTTATACTGGGGTCCAGAATGAACAGATATTTAAGGAGGACACACCAAAGCTTTGTACAGCAGTAGAATTAAATCCTTGCCCCCGGGGGTCCATGCCTCTTTTTTTTAAAACCCCAAAATCTTGCTTTTCCCCTAGAGGCAGCTGATTGACTTGCATGCGTTCGTAGTCTAGATCTACAAGAATGCCGATCTTTCTCAACAAACGATTCTCCAAGTTTTTTCCCCTAGGAATATAGCCTGTAATTTTTCCCAGATGCGAACCTACATTTTCCCCATTGAACCCCCATTTGCAAGTGGAAAGCCCAAGCACTGTGTGTCCAGGTCTGTTGGGAATTTGAGCTTTTTTCCATAGATTGCCACCCTCATAGCCTGGTGTCATCTGCAAAAATCGAAACAAGCTATTGATCCCTTCCACTATATCGTTAATAAATAATTAAATAAGAGGGACCAATACTACCCTGGGCACACCACTCCAAACCCGGGGGCCACCAATAGGGGTTTATTTTCCCCCCACTCTCTGGGGCGATCCAGCAGCCGTTTTTAACCAATTCACACTGTTTTCTCAACCCATGGATTTTTTACCCACAAAATTATGAGGGACATGTAAACGCCCTTTTTTTTTTTAAACTAAAAAACTACCCCGCTTTTTTTTAAAAAAAAACAGACTGGTTGACAGCTCTGTCCTTGTAAAAAAAGGGCAAACTAATAGGTTTGGGGAAAATACTCTTTTGTCCCTTTGGTCCCTCCTTTTT